>KE156842.1:28197-39378 GCA_000411055.1 Leavenworthia alabamica
ATTTATAAAATTATAGTATATTTATATATATTATCGATTTTATGAAATTTATCCTTTTTTTTATCTTATAAGATTTACTCCGATTTTTTTCTGATTTGCCCGATATATTCCGATTTGCCCGATTTACCCCGATTTTTTTCCGATTTGTAGCGCATAATCCGAGTTTCCGAATTAAATCACCGAAATAAGAGAAATCGTGGCGCTTACTAACCGCCTAGCGATTTTTCGGCCGATTAGTCCCCGAGTTGGCCAATTTTTAGAACACTGGTATTTGCTATGGTGGGTCGAAGACTTCTGTTATGTAATTTTTTTAAAATTTAATTTTAGTTTTGTTTTTTAACTACTATTACAGCAACGGATTAACTAACCATCTGAACTAAAAAGCATCAATTAGTTTTTAATTTAAAACAGATGAGAATATGTAATTACTTTTTAAAACAGTTAATGCTAATTACTTTTTACCTTTTAAAACAAGTAATTAGCATTAATTGTTTTAAATTTATTTTAAAATCGTCAAACCACTCATGTAGAAACGAGCATACATCTAAGCTAAGAAACGAATCTACTTTACTTAGTATCTTTTAAATCAAACAATTTAAAAATAATTACCAAATTTTTAAAGAAAGAAAAATACTATTTATAATATTGAAGGGTGTCATGATTACTACCTTTCAAGAAAGTAACATAAATACTTTTTTTATTTGTTATAGATTCGTATGTGTTTATTGGTTGATAAATTTACACATATATAAAAAGTGATTCTCATTGCTTAACATGTGCAAATTTTTTAATAAACATTTATTAATCTTGTTTCTTCAACTTAGTCTTCTCACTTTCTACTTCTTAGGCTGAACAAGAAGCATCAAGCTTCTTCTATATCTTACATTTTCTCATATTCTATCTTCATAGTATCATCCACAAGACCTGTCAACCATTCAAGGCATATAGTATGATGAATCATTCTTCTTTAATATAGATTATTTTCTTGATTATGTCAATAGAGACTAACGTATTTTGATCGTAGGGTTTAGTGATTGTATCAAAGATGGAAGGAGAAGAAGACACTGTGGTTGATTCTGGCTTGTCAAAGAAGAAGATGGCCAAACAGGTAAGTGGAAAACGTGACGATACACCACTTCATTCAGCCGTGAGAAGTGGAAACAAATATGAAGTTGTTGAGATTCTTACAAAGACTAAAGAGTCTTCTGAGTTGAATGTTCTGTTGGGTAAACAAAACCAATCAGGTGAGACAGCACTTTATGTTGCAGCAGAGTATGGTAATGTAGAGATAGTTAAGGAGATGATCAAGTGCTATGATCTTCCTCTGGTTGAGATCAAAGCAAGGAATGGATTCGATGCTTTTCACATTGCTGCTAAGCAAGGAGATCTTGGTAATATGTAAAACTCTTACTAATCACTATTTATAACCAGTCTGTTATGTCTTAAGGACTAAGCGTTTTCGGATTTTTACAGATGTGTTGAAGGTTCTAGCAGAGGCTCATTCAGAGCTAGCAATGACAGTGGATCTATCGAATACAACAGCGCTACACACAGCAGCAACACAAGGACACACAGAAGTAGTAAACTTTTTACTTGAAATGGGAAGTAGTCTTGCAGGAATTGCAAAGAGTAATGGTAAGACGGCGTTACACTCTGCATCAAGGAATGGTCATGTTCAAGTCATCAAGTCTCTCTTGGCATCAGAACCGGCGATTGCAACCAGGGTTGACAAGAAGGGCCAAACAGCTCTTCACATGGCAGTTAAAGGTACAAATGTTGAGGTAGTAGAAGAGCTTATCAAAGCAGATAGGTCNAAAGGCAGATCTCAGATTGTTAAGTTGCTACTAGCTAACAACATGACAGACACAACAGCTGTTAACAGAACAGGCGAAACTGCATTAGACACAGCAGAGAAGATTGGGAATCCTGACGTAGCTCTTATCTTGCAGAAACATGGTGTTCCCAGCGCCAAGAGCATTAGATCATCTGCACCTAACCCTGCTAGAGAGCTGAAACAAACAGTAAGCGATATCAAGCATGAGGTTCATAACCAGCTTCAGCATACACGTTTGACAAGAAAACGTGTTCAAGGCATTGCGAAACAGCTCAACAGAATGCACACAGAAGGTCTTAACAATGCAATCAACTCAACTACTGTTGTAGCTGTTCTAATTGCTACAGTAGCGTTTGCAGCCATTTTCACTGTCCCAGGACAGTATATAGAAGACACAAGGAAGATTCCAGAGGGGCACTCACTTGGGGAGGCAAATATTGCCTCAACAACTCCGTTCATAATATTCTTCATCTTTGATTCGATCGCACTCTTCATCTCCTTAGCGGTTGTGGTGGTTCAGACATCAGTGGTGGTAACAGAGAGCAAGGCCAAGAAACAGATGATGGCTGTAATAAACAAACTCATGTGGCTTGCTTGTGTTCTCATCTCTGTTGCCTTTCTTGCTCTGTCGTTTGTTGTTGTTGGTGAAGAAGAAAAGGGGTTAGCCATTGGAGTGACTGCTATAGGGGCTACTATAATGATCACAACATTAGGGACGATGTGTTACTGGATAATACAGCACAAGATCGAAGCTGCCAATGCAAGAAACATTAGAAGATCCTCCATCAACAGTAAATCTGGATCCTGGGGGAATCAACAGCTTACAGATTCTGATATACTCCAAAACGAGTGTAAGAAAATGTATGCAATCTGACTATGGATGAAGCACCTGGTGTTGAAGAGTTCCCGGAGATGCTTTGAACCGGACAAATCAAATGATTTAGACAAGAAAGCAAGAGATTAACGTAAATGCAACACATATGCACAGAGAAGAGATGTATATTTCAAATATTCTATATAGCTTGAAGAAGTTTCAGCTATATATGATCAACAACCAAAGTTACTATGAGTTCAATAAACCAAAAAGCTAAAAATCCAAAGAGAAAAGAAAAGATATAATCTGGAAACTGGTTCATGCTCTATAATTTCCTAACCAATGAACACTTTGGTAGGAAATTTACATTGTACATAGGAATAGTTACACTCGATGTTGAGGTAAGAATGGTCTTCCTTCCAGCATATCATAAAAGACAACAAAATCTTCCTGCAAAAGATGGTTTTAGGATGTTATTCAGAGGCCAAATTAAAAGAAAAATATAAATGTGAGCAAAACTTTGGTTGTACGCACCTTTTGAAAGATCTCAAATGAGTTTGGATCAAAACAGTGATATGATCCTCTTTCATATCCATTTGCTCTCATAAGAGGTTCCCTGCTTCTGGTGAACCACATCCTCTGTTCTTTGTGATAGAACCAAGCCCTATTGTTACTGCAAAACAATAAGAGTTATGCAGCTTTATCATTCAGAACATTGCCATCAAAGCAGGAAATTAAGATAAGAAGGACATACAGTTCATTTGCAGCATACAATTGAGCCTCATCTTTCGGCATACTGCACAAGAGAAAACCGTTATTGTTCGTTTTTGACAAATGAGTGTATCAACAAGTAGTTTCAATTGCATAGACACATACCTATAGAATATGTAAAACAATGTTTGCATGGAGAGCTTTGAAAAGAGCCCTGGCTGCATCCATCCACAAAAAAATAACATTTAAAAACAGCTCATAATAAGGAAACACAAACATGGACAAGTGAATGACGGTAATTTATGAGAAAGTAGAGTCACTTACTTGAAGAGGTGGAGGGCTTTTTTGGTTGTAACACTGCGGTACAGTGAATTCTAGATCAGCTTTAGCAGGTTCATCAGACCAAGGTGAGGCGAAGTTCTTAAAAATATCTTCTTTTGAGTTCAAATCTAACCCCAGTGTCGTCAAATCAATCCCAAGTGCCAGAGTAGCCAAGTCAGAGCGGGGCATCTTTATCACATCACGCAAACCGAGCAGGCCAAACCGATCATAATTTGACTGTGTCGCCTGTGTTGATTTTCCCACATCTCTGAAAGGTTGTCCAACAGCTGACATCTGCGGCATGCGATACTGAGATGTGTTCTGCTGATGCTGATATTGCTGGTCATAAGCGGAGAGAGAATTTGCAGAATTCATAGATCTCAATCCCATACTCGTAGGTACACCAGTCTGAAACCAATCAAATATACTCTTTAGAAAAAGAATTGTTGGTTTCATCAAGTAAGAAAGTCAAACGAACTCAGCCTGTTTTCAAGTATTACAGATTATACAGTACCTGTGGGTAGTGAGATGGATGTGAAGATGAGAAGATATCAGACTCATGCAAGGAGACACCACCAGTATTCACAGTTTGAGCATGTTGTTGCTGTTGTTGAGAATAAGATGGATGTGAAGATGAGAAGATGTCAGACCCATGCAAGGAGACACCACTATCACTCACAGTTTGAGCATGTTGTGGAGGACGATATGGTGTATACCCTCTACTTAAGTTAAACTCACCAGACCTTCTCTGCTGCATTAAAGGTGAAGGTAAATGTTTTGATGGAGACTTTCAATGGAAAGAAGCTAAACCCAATGAAATTTTTTGACAAGCTAAAACTCACAGATAATTCTTGAGATTGCATGACAAACATTGGATTCTCATGTTGTTCTTTATGATGCAGATCCATTGGATAATCAACATTGCTACCTGTAAAAAACCGATCCATCTTGTTATGAATATATCTTAATTGGAAATATATTTATAAAACTCCTAGACTGAATGCAGAAACCATAAAAGGTGTTGGAAATTTTAAATGAGGATTTAAGATAGTAGGATAGTAATTCAGCTGGGATATGATCATAAAACTTCTCAGATTTCTCAAAAATAAACCTTCCACATTGGCATAATATTATGCCAAATATGGCAGAATTTGATAAATTTCATATCTAATGGAACCACTAAATATATAAATAAGAGAGAAAAAGTTTCTCTTAAAAAAGAGGTACCTTCGTATGCTGGTAATGCAGAAAACTCATCATTTTGGACTCTGAACTCTTGATGTTGCTGAACAATGGGGCGGTATCCAAGGCCTTGTTTCAAATGAGACACTAAAAATTTTCAGAAAATGCCGAAGTAAAATAATGCTTTAAACTGATAAAAGACAGAAGATAAGAGTTTTTATACCCAATTGTCCTTGACCGCCAGCAGAACCAGGGTGAGTTGTGAGCTGAGCAAAATCATTATTTATCTCAAAGGGAGAAGTGTTGTTGGAGTTCATATCATTCAGCACGGCCATAGAGTTTGGATGGTTCATTACTTGAACATAATCTTGGGGATGTCCCCCAGCTGCAGGGTAGGAATTTCCAGGCACAGAAAGAACCTGCGGAGATCCTGAGAGAAATCATAAAAGATGTAAGTACATGCTAATCTGGAAAAAAAATTCAAAGGAGACATGCAAAATTCCAACAGAAAACGGAAAGGGATACAAATTATCAAGTACCTTGTGGAAGGATCACATTCATCATTGGTTGTTGTCCTATATTTCCAGTTCTGGTGTTTACTCCCATATGAAGCCGAGGACCACGACTTTGGATATGTAATCCTTCTTCAGAGGTCAAATTCCTACCCATTGAGCTTCCACCAACCATATCCCCCATGGTATTCGTCATCCGAGGTCCTGAATTCCCCAACATTGGAGAAACTCCCAATCCTGGTACAGTAAACCAATGACCAATGATCGCAAGGTAAGAAGATTCAAGAATAGAACCACCAAAATCCACTAATGTTACTACTGACCAAAGGGTTCCCAACAGTATTTTTACCTGTCCTATTAGTGCGTCCTGGATGTCCATGAGGGGTACCATGAGGTACCTGCAAATGAGGATTCAAAAGCAAACTTTAAAGTAGATCCAAAGCAAGGGATCATCATTGTTACATTATTTCCAGGATACCAACACATAAACATAAGTTAACCTGAGAGAGTGCAGCAGGGAGATTGGTATATACATATCTTCCATTATGTTGTTGGACTTGGACCCCAGGAGAAGGAACATCGTTTAGACCTGAATTTCTAGGTCCACCAGGCATGTTTGGATCATTAAAGTTACCATGAACGTTATGAAAGCCCTGAACAGATCCTGCAAAAAAGAAAAGAACCAATATAAGCTCATAAGAATTCTGACACACAAAAAAAAGCCGGAAACATATACACCCACCAGGATTATAGTAAACTGGAGGGGCTTCCTCTGACTGATCATAGTAAGCAGAAGGATACGCTCTCCTAGAAGAGCTTGACCCTTCTGATAAATTGGAGGAGGACTGAAAATATCATTGAAAATACAATTACTCAGAAGAAATATAAAACATAGAAAATTCTAATAGCTACATTGAGTAATAAAGCAGTACATTAAGTAAACTTGACATCTGCAGATATTAATCAACCAACTCCAGAAGCAGGAACTCTTCAGTCAACTCAGGACTGAAGGATTGACTTGTAAATGGTTAATTCAGCCTGAAACCAAGGATTAAAATGGTGAGACAAGCAAAAAAAAGATAATAACTTTGAATTGATCACGACAAAACCATAAACAGTACAACTTCAACTCATCAAAAAAACATACATTTCAAACATTCAAAACCCATTCAAAAAACTGGATTGAACTGTGTAATAATGTAAGCAACCCAGTGAAAAGATCAACCATTCTGAAATCGAATAAACGAAACGAAAACCCTAAAGCATTCAGATTTTACGAAATTAGACCTGTCGAAAGAGAAGCAAAAGACTCAATTCAGAAGCTTCAAGGATCGTATTCTCGAAGATGACGAAGAAATCGGGAATACAAAAAAAATCAAATCTTTTATAGACCAGCCAAGGCTACACTTCAGAGCTCGGTTAATATAAGGCGAACTAATAAACGTTACGTTTGTACTTTATTTTATTTGTCGTATATAGTCCTTTTATATTTAATTATATTATTTTATTATAATAATAAATGGCAATACATCGTTTTTTACATGATACAGTCTTCGTCAGTCAAAACTTTTAGATATATTTCCATTTTATTTTCAATATTCTCATTTTTTTAAGATAAGATAATTTGACTACGAATATATTCTAGCACATAATTTAGTAATAACAAATTAGTAGTCAAAATAAATTTAATGCTACATATACTTTTAATTTCCGTTACTAATTCGATATTACTTGACTATGCAACTCATTGGATGAATAGTGTGAACACATTTTATTCAAAATAAATACTAGTACAATGTTTATTTCGTGACTGTGTCAGTGAAAATAGATTTAATATTACATATACTTCCATTTTTCATTAATGTGTTAATATTATTTGACTGTGTAATTGAATGGATGGAATGTGTGAACACATTTTACTAATCACAATTGTTGTATAATTTTTTTCTTAATTGTATTGGTCAAACTAAATTTAATGTTAGATATATTTCTATTATTTATTTAGATATTATTTGACTATGCAGTACAGTAGATGAGTTGTATGAACAGATTTTACTAATAATAAATGATAGTACAATGTTTTTTTCATGAAGATGTTAGTGAAAATAAATTTAATATTATATATACTTCTATTTTCTATTTCTAATTCGATATTATTTGACTATACAGCTCATTGGATGAGTTGTTCCAATGAGCTGTATAAACAGATTGTACTAATAATAAATGGTAGTACAATATTTTTTCATGACTATGTTAGTCATAGTAGATTTAATATTACATATTCTTTCATTTTCTATTTATAATTAAATATATAACTAATTATATGAGTTGTATGAACAAATTTTACTAATTACAAATGATAGTACAAATGTTTTCATGACTATGTTAGTCAAATTATATTTAATATTACATATACTTCTATTTTCTATTTCCTGCTAGATATTATTTAACTATGCAGTCTATTGGATGAGTTGTATGAACAGATTTTATTAATAACAAATGATAATACAATGTTTTTTCATGACTATGTTAGTCAAAATAGATTTAATATTGCATATACTTTAATTTTCTAATTCTAATTTGATATTATTTGACTATACAGTTCATTGGATAAGTTGTATGAACAGATTTTACTAATAACAAATGGTAGTACAATATTTTTTCATGATTATGTTAGTTTCAAATATATTTAATATTACATATACTTTTATTTCATATTTATAATTAAATATTATTTAACTATACAACTAATAATATGAGTTATATGAAAACTTTTTACTAATTACAAATGTTAGTACAAGTTTTTCATGACTATATTAGTCAAAACATATTTAATATAAGATATATTTCTATTTTTTATTTCTAGTTAGATATTATTTGACTATGCATTTTATTGGATGAGTTGTATGAACAGATTTTATTAATAACAAATTATAGTACAATGTTTTTTCATGATTATGTTAGTCAAAATAGATTTAGTATTACATATACTTCTATTTTCTATTTCTAATTCGATATTATTTGACTATACAACTCATTGGATAAGTTGTATGAACAGATTTTACTAATAACAAATGGTAATACAATATTTTTCATGATTATGTTAGTTCAAATAGATTTAATACTACATATACCTATATTTCATATTTATAATTCAATATTATTTAACTATACAGCTAATAATATGAGTTATATGAAATTTTTTTACTAATTACAAATGTTAGTACAAATTGTTCATGACTATGTTAGTCAAAATATAATTAATATTAGATACATTTCTATTTTATATTTCTAATTAGATATTATTTGACTATGCAGCTAATTGGATGAGTTGTATGAAAAAATTTTACTAACAACAAATGGTAGTGTAATGTTTTTACAATGACTATGTTAGTTAAAATATATTTAATATTACATATATTTCTATTTTCTGTTTATAATCCAATATTATTTGACAATGCAACTAATTGGATGAGTTTTTTGTACATATTTTATTAATAAAAAATTGTAGTGTAATGTTTTTTCATGACTATGTGAATCAAAATAAATTTAATATTACATATACTTACATTTTCAATTTATAATCCAATATTATTTAATTATGCAACTAATTGGATCAATTGTATGAANAATGTTTTTACAATGACTATGTTAGTTAAAATATATTTAATATTACATATATTTCTATTTTCTGTTTATAATCCAATATTATTTGACAATGCAACTAATTGGATGAGTTTTTTGTACATATTTTATTAATAAAAAATTGTAGTGTAATGTTTTTTCATGACTATGTGAATCAAAATAAATTTAATATTACATATACTTACATTTTCAATTTATAATCCAATATTATTTAATTATGCAACTAATTGGATCAATTGTATGAACATATTTTATTAATAACAAATGTCAGTGTAATATTTTTTTTTCTATGACTATGTTAGTCAAGATAGATTTAATATTACATATACTTCTATTTTCTATTTCTAATTCGATATTATTTGACTACAAAACTGGTTCAATGAGTTGTATGAACTGATTTTACTAATAACAAATGATAATACAATGTTTTTTTCATGACTATGTTAGTCAAAATAGTTTTAATATTACGTATACTTCTAATTTCCATTACTAACTCGATATTGTTTGAGTATACAACTGATTTGATGAATTGTGTGAACACATTTTATTAAAAATAAATAGTAGTACAATGTTTATTTCATGAATGTGTAAGTGAAAATAGATTTAATATTACATATACTTCAATTTTTCATTAATGTGTTAATATTATTTGAATATACAATTGAATGGATGGAATGTGTGAACACATTTTACTAATCACAAATGCTGTACAATATTTTTCATAATTGTATTGGTCAAACTAAATTTAATGCTAGATATATTACTATTTTTTATTTCGATATTATTTAACTATGCAGTACAGTAGATGAGTTGTATGAACAGATTTTACTAATAACAAATGATAGTAAAATGTTTTTTTCATGAATATGTTAATCAAAATAGATTTAATATTAGATATACTTCTATTTTTCGTTACTAATTCGATATTATTTGACTATACAGCTCATTGGATGAATTGTATGAACAGATTGTACTAATAATAAATGGTAGTACAATATTTTTTCATGACTATGTTAGTCAAAATAGATTTAATATTACATATTCTTTCATTTTCTATTTATAATTAAATATATAACTAATTATTTGAACAAATTTTACTAATTACAAATGATAGTACAAATGTTGCTTGACTATGTTAGTCAAATTTTACTATGCCGTTTATTGAATGAGTCGTATGGACATATTTTATTAATAACAAATTATAGTACAATGTTTTTTCATGACTATGTTAGTCAAAATAGATTTAGTATTACATATACTTTCAATTTCTATTTATAATTAAATATATAAGTAATTATATGAACAAATTTTACTAATTACAAATTATAGTACCAATGTTTTCATGAATATGTTAGTCAAATTATATTTAATATTACATATACTTCTATTTTCTATTTCTAGCTAGATATTATTTGACTATACAGTTTACTGAATGAGTTGTATGAACAGATTTTATTAATAACAAATGATAGTACAATGTTTTTTCATGACTATGTTAGTCAAAATAAATTTGGTATTACATATACTTTTATTTTTCATTTCTAATTCGATATTATTTGATTATACAACTCATTGGATAAGTTGTATTTGATTTTACTAATAACAAATGGTAGTACAATATTTTTTCATGATTATGTTAGTTGGAATAGATTTAATATTACATATACTTTTATTTCATATTTATAATTCAATATTATTTAACTATACAACTAATAATATGAGTTGTATGAACAAATTTTACTTATTACAAATGTTAGTACAAGTTTTTTGTGACTATGTTAGTCAAAATATATTTAATATTAGATACATTTCTATTTTATATTTCTAATTAGATATTATTTGACTATACAACTAATTGGATGAGTTGTATGAAAAAATTTTACTAACAACAAATGGTAGTGTAATGTTTTTACAATGACTATGTTAGTTAAAATATATTTAATATTACATATATTTCTATTTTCTGTTTATAATCCAATATTATTTGACAATGCAACTAATTGGATGAGTTTTTTGTACATATTTTATTAATAAAAAATTGTAGTGTAATGTTTTTTCATGACTATGTGAATCAAAATAAATTTAATATTACATATACTTACATTTTCAATTTATAATCCAATATTATTTAATTATGCAACTAATTGGATCAATTGTATGAA
>KE156844.1:37671-55095 GCA_000411055.1 Leavenworthia alabamica
TTAGATTTGTTATCGTTGATGCCATTTATGTTGAGTAAAATAAAATAACAAAAAGTCGCTTTGGCCGAGTGGTTAAGGCGTGTGCCTGCTAAGTACATGGGGTTTCCCCGCGAGAGTTCGAATCTCTCAGGCGACGATACTTGTTTTCATTTTTTAGTTTTCCCTTAGAACAAAAACTCTTACTCATCTCCGATCTGTTCAACCTCAAGTCTTACAATCTTCAGATTCAGTTCCAAGTCTTTATTACACATTATTCAGTCTTGATTACAACAGACACTTCAAAAAAAAAAACAACCACAAAGACGAAAGACAGTTAAAACGATCACGAAGAAGCTTTCTCAAGCTTTGAAGCTTCCAGATCCGCCGCTTTTTTCAGAAAATTATCATCATCATCATCATCTAACGCCATCGTAATCGGACACGATCCAAGTCCATCAGCAATCGCAAGCACAATCATCTTCATCTCCGACGTAAACTCCTTTAGATCCACGGAACCGTCATGATCAGTATCGAATTTCTCGAAGATCGAATCGTAGAGCTTCGCCAGCTCCTCTGGAGGAGTCACCACATCGACACCGAAGTGCGATTCAAGTAGCCTCATCGATTCAAACGCCTTTCGTAGTTCTGACCGCGATAAAACGCCGTCGTTGTTCAGATCCAGTGCCGCGAACCTCTCATTTACATTCTTTTTGAACTGCTCTTCGTCGGCTACAAACGACCGTACCGTTGATCCATCGATCACTACTACTCCCATTTTCTACGCTTTTTGTTTTTTTCCCGTTTATTATTTTTCCTAAATTGAGAGGATAATGATGAATCTTCAGAGACCATTATTTAAGAAGATAAGATTTTATGCGTATTGATAATTTAATATTAGGCCCATAGAAACCATTCCTTGGGCTACAAATGGTTTTTGTTGAATTAGATTTTTACCTCATAAAAATTTATTATTTTTTTTACATACTACGGATAATTTTTAGAGTAATTGTATCGAATACCATCAAAAAATATTTTATTGAAAAAAATATATTAATTTTTTAATTAGTCATGAATAACATTTTTAATTAAAACTTTTTATATTTTTATTTAATATTAGAATTTAATAATTAATATTTGGGGTTAATATTTATTATTTAGGGTTTACCGTTTAATATTTATGGTTGACGTTTAATATTTACTATTTATGTTTAATATTTATTATTTAGAGTTTAAAATTTTGATTTAGAGATTAAAATTTAGTATTTAAGGTTAGAGTTTATTATATAGTGTTTGAGTTTATTATTTATTGTTTAGAATTTATATAATTTTCTCAAAATAAAATTTAATTTATAATTTAATTGAATTATTAAGTGGTAATTTTGTCTTAAATTAATTTTAGTGTTATTTATGGAATATAAAGTAAATTTAGAAATAATTAAGAGAATTGCCCTAATTTTTATGAACTAATCAATATATTATCTTAGTAAAAAGGTTCAAAATTTAACTACTCATAATTTAATTATTTTAAGAGCTTGAAGATTGAATTAACACTCTTTGATTAATTAATTAATTTTAAATGAAGATAATTAAGTAATAATGAGTTCTTAACTTCTCATAGGTCCCATTGTAATTAAAAACGGTTATTTTTCTTCTCTTTGAGGAAGAAGGAAAAGCCCATGGGCCTTAGCAAGCGTTGGTACTGAACCTATAGATATGTTACTAATTACTTCTCATATAACCCACATTCTTCAGAAGCCCAAATGTTCTATGAGATAGCTAAAGCTTTAAACAAAATCGGCCCAGCCTCGGCTCCCAAAGGCTCAGTCCCTGGACCAACCAGCATCCATCCGACCGCTGGATCCGACAACATTAGTCAGACGACCCATTTCTTTGGTAAACGTTGAAGTTGCTGCCGCCCATTTCTTTGTATAAAAAAAAATTAAAAACAATGAAAAGTGAAAGCATGTCACGTTGAATATGTGCTATTGCGGTGCCTTTGAATTTCGATTCGGTTTGTTCGGTTTACCAAAAACCGAACCGAACTAGATTGGTTTTATTTTGTTTGGTTTTAGGTAACTAAATTGATCAAAACTTTTTTTATTTTTTATTCGGTTTTTAGCTCGATTCGATTTGAATTATTATTTTGTTAACCGAATAATTGTCAAAAATCATGTTTCGGTTCGTTTTGTTCGTTTATTCGGTGTAAATTAAACCGAACAAATCAAACCAAAAGGTGAATTTTCAGATTTATTCGGTTTATTTGGGTTAATCGGATTAAATTCAGAAATATTTTTTTTACCCAAAACCGAACCGAATAAACCAAAAAGCGAACCGAACAAACCGATATTTTTGTCGGTTTTATTTTGGAACTGATTTTTAAAAACTGAATAAATCGAAAAACCAAACCGTTTAAACCAAAAAAACCGAATGACCAGGCTAGCGGTTAGTGTTTTTGACTGTAGTATGTAATTTAACTTCGTGACAACTCTTCTCATCTTTTTTGTATGTCGCAAAATAAGACACGAGCTACGGTTTTCATATATGCTTTTATTTGAATTTTTTTATGTCAAATCTGAATTTATTCATTTGAGTATGCTTGTTTGGTTGGCCATAGTTAATTACATATACACATATATATTAATATTAATTGGAATTATTATGGTGTCTGTCTAGTGTCTATAGTAAATTAAAACATTTCTTCTCAACTAAGCAAGATTTGCTTTTTTCCCCTTGGATTCTGCACCAGTAAAGAAATAATCATTAAAAAGAAAAAGAAAAAGAAAAAAAACAAAAGACACCAGAGAGAAGCGGTACTAGGCATTCGGTTTATTCGGTTCGGTTTTGAGTAAAATTTTTTTTTCCGAATTCAATCCGATTAACCCAAATAAACCGAATAAATTTGAAAATTCATTTTTTGGTTCGGTTTATTCGGTTTAATTTACACCGAATAAATCAAACCGAAACATGATTTTTGACTATTATTCGCTTAACTGAATAAACCGAATATTATTAATTCAAATCGAAGCAAATCGAACCGAAAACTGAATTAAAAAAAAAAAAGTTATGATCGGTTATTCATCAAAAACCGAAAAAATCAAAATCGATCTAATTCGGTTCGATTTTCGATAAACCGAACAAATCAAACCAAATGATTAGAGTTACCCTAAAATAGTTACCATACACTAAATTCAATTTACTTTATTTGAATGAAAAAGGTTACTATACTACTTATCCGCATGAATTTAGCTGATGTGGTCTTGACCATCCATGTTTTATGAACTGGTTAAACTTGGTTAATGTGTATGAACATTTGAGTATCCATCATCAAGACTTCTAACGTATTAGATTATCTTAGTTTTGGATCCTTGATAGTGTAAAAAAAAGTAGGATCCTTGTTTTGGCTACCAAGTATGAAAGCAAAGTTTTTAATAAAGATTTGGATTTACTAAAACATAGTAAAATTCGAAATTTGTCTTGTGTGATAAATCCTAGAGCAGTTCTCTTTATTGTTTTTACTTTTTTTTTAGGCTCATCTTTTGGAGAGAGGACTGTAAAGATTTTGCTTTTTAAATCACGTTAACTATTTTATTATTGGATAAATGTTAAAATAATTTTCGGCGAAAAAAGAAATAAAGTTTTCTTTTACCGTTAGTCCTCTAGAAAGTTTATGTGTCACAGTTGTGCATACTAAATAAATGAAATTAAAACGAGACCACCAATTATAATCATTTCACATGTTTCAGAACTATCAAGTACATCACCAAATTGTTATGCACATTTTTTAAAAAAATTTAAGTTCGAACTGATCAAGTTCGATGTGTATAACAATTTTTTATTTAACGGTTATTCTCTTAAATACCATTAAATTTAGTTTATATTATATAAATACCATCCAAATTAATTTATGATAAAACTAATATTTAATAATTAAATTAAAATAGAAATTATATTTTATTTTGTGAAAATTATATAAATCATAAACAATAAATACTAAACTCAAACACTATATACTAAACTATAACCTTAAAATACTAAATTATAATATTTAAATCAAAATTGTAAACCCAAATAGTAAATACTAAACCCTAACCCTTTAATAATAAATATTAAACCCAAACATTAAAATATTAAATCTTAATATTAAATAAAATATATATACTTTTTATAAAAAATATAATTTTTAATAAAAATAATTTTTAATTAAAAATGTTATTCATATCCAATTAAAAAATTAATGTATTTTTATCTAATAAATTACATTTGATCTGACGGTGTTACAGAAAATTTTATCAAATTTTCACAATTTTTAGAACTTTTGTCTTTGAAACTTTTAAAAATTGTGAAGTGTTATAACGGATAATAAATGGTAGGACAGAAATGATTGGACAATGTAAAACCAAAATTTGAATAAGAGTAAGTGTAGATTAACTACTACAAATTATTTAAATAAATAAAACATTTGTTATGTGCCTTGGATCCTTCTGGTCTAATCATAAAGTACCATTGCATTTTTTATTTTGTTTAGCCTTTTTTGGGTAATGAGAGACCATGTTAAATAATTAAGGACAAAAATAAAGCCTAACTTTTCAAGATCTATATATTATGAGTAAATAAAATTTTAAAGAGACCAATGTAGTTTGAATTCACTTTAATGCATCTTCCAATCTCATAACTAATTTAGGTATGTTTATATTATTAGTACTAATGATTTAATCAAGGGCCTACAACTTACAAGTTCTTATACGGTTATTGTTGATTTGGGCTTTATACATCATCGACCAACATGGGCCCATAATTTGTTTGTCAAGCCCATATGAAATAGTGACATGGCACTAAATTATTACGATTGAATTGTTCACAACTCATCCATCACATCACTCAATAAACAAAAATACTACAAACTAAACATATTATTCAAATAAATTTAATTTATAAAATAGCAACGTTTAGTTGTAACTGTAGTCACAAAAACCACAATTTTTAATTGTTAATAAAGAACAAAATAAAGTGTAATCATGAAATCACCTTCTATTTGTTAAGGTTCTAATTAATTTCATATGTTTAAATTTTTGTCATTTATAAACTATGTTATACTTTTTAAGTATTTTAACAACAACATCATCATCCATCGTCTAATAATTTATGATTATGCTGTGAGGATTTTTATAGGAAAATAATTTATAAGAATGAACACATTTTTACCACTACCACTAAAAAATACATGAAGAGACTACAGTAATAATATGATTACATGAGTATACAAAATAAAATAAAATAAAAAAAACATAAAGAGAGAGCAAAAAGTCTTTGAAAGTTTTGGTGTTTCACACGAAACCTTGAAGAGGCTTCAACTCAACTGAGAAAAAAACATTTGTAAGCCGCTCGTTCTTCAAGACAAAACACACTACTCTCTCTCTCTCTCTCACTCACTCTTCACTATACTATTTTCTTCTTTATCTCTTTCCTTAATTCCCAATGATTCACTTTCCCTTCTAATCAAGAACATCCTTGTTTCTCCTTAATCACATTTTCCAAAAGTTTCTTGGAGACAAATAATAGAATCCAAGTTCAAGTAGAGACTTAAGTTATGAGTTTTACAAGATGTGAAGTGTTATTTGTTCTCTCTGTTTTAGCCTTGTCAATGCCGTTCTCTGCTGGGGTTACCAATCTACGAGATGGTAATAATCTCTCTCTTTTCTCACCAAAGTTTCATTTGTTGGGTTTTGCTTTGTCTCCTTTTTATCTTGGTTAGTAGTGAACACACTAGACTTTGACTTCTGGCAAGTTAAAATGATCTACATTAGTTTTAGTGTAAACTAGGTAAGTTCTAGAGCTATCTGAGAAGCTCCAGATTCTCTGTCTGAGACAAATCTCACTAACCCTAAAGTATTGTTTTTGTTTTGTTGTTTAAAATCTGTAGTTTCGGCTATTAACAATTTATACATAACTTTGGGAGCACCATCTCTACCTAAGTGGCTTGCTTTTGGAGGAGACCCTTGTGGAGAAAAGTGGCAAGGTGTGGTTTGTGACTCTTCAAACATCACTGAAATGTATACTTTCTCTTCTCTTTTAACTCCTTTTTATGGTTTGCTTTAGAGTCACCAAAAAAAGAAACTTTTATGTAATGTTCTGACCAGGTGATTATTGTTGTTGGCTACAGAAGGATAAGTGACATGAAGATAGGTGGAGGCTTAAGTGATACTTTGGCTGATTTTTCATCTATCCAAGTGATGTAAGCAAAGCTTCTCGTCTTGTTTTGTTTTATTATTAGGCTTATTTTGAGGCTTCTTGGTAAACAAAGAACATGCAAGATGTTGCCTTTGACTATAGAAGTCATCTTTAATTGCCTTTTTAATACTCTCTCTTTTTCATTTGTTTGAATGGACAGGGACTTCAGTAACAATCATATTTCAGGGACAATTCCTCAAGCTTTGCCTTCTACCATCCGAAACTTGTACATTTGAGAATTGACTATATTTATAGCAATACTTATGTTTCATCAGTTTTTTAACATTTGAAAAGACACTCCATGTTTGGTTTCATTTTCTTGTTTCAGGTCTCTCTCCGGCAATCGCTTTACTGGGAATATTCCCTTTACATTATCCTTTCTATCTGATTTATCTGAACTGTAAGTCTTTGTTAAAGAAGATACTGTTTCTCGCATTTTCGATCTTTTCCTCAGTTTTGAAACAGAATCTTTCTTTTTTCCCTGCAGGTCGTTGGGAAACAATCTTCTATCAGGAGAGATACCAGATTACTTTCAGCAGTTATCAAAGCTAACAAAACTGTATATTTTTCTCCTTTCTTTAATCTCATTTTGTTTCCTCCTCTTGTGGCTCTTTCGCTTACAAGTTTAGTTTCTGATGCAGGGACTTATCGTCTAACATACTTACCGGCCATTTACCTTCCTCAATGGGAGACTTGGCGTCTCTTAAGATATTGTAAGTGCACATGTTTTTAGAATATGAAACTGTATAAAGAGATTGTTACCAGTTCTTTTTTATACTGCAGGCATTTGCAGGACAACAAGCTCACCGGAACACTTGATGTTATTGAAGATCTTTTCTTAACCGATTTGTAATCTTCTTCGTTCGTGTTGTATACTCTGTTGTTGACTCAACAACCATAAAGCTAACTTCAAGAACTCACTATGGTTTTTGGATATCTTTGGTTTAGGAATGTAGCAAACAACTTATTCTCGGGACCTATACCGCCAAATCTTTTGAAAATTCCAAATTTCAAGTAAGTATATATAAAGAAAAGCTGATCTCTGATGTTTTTCTTTATCTAGCCACTCATGTTTTAATGTCATTATAATCAGAAAAGATGGAACTCCATTCAATACATCGATTATGGCACCACCTCCACCTGTGGTTGATCCTCCTCCTGCTACACACCATGCTCCTCCCGTTACCCGTGTCCCTCCTGTTTCTGGTGTCCCTCATGCTCCTTTTGCTCCACTGCAACAACCACCACCACCACCATCACCACCTCTTGTTTGGTCACCACCTTCGGATGGTAATGGAGGAGGAGATCCCTGGAACTCTGTGTCAGGGCAACCTACCTTGCAAATATCACCGCCTTCAAGTTCAGGATCAGGAAAATTCTGGTCCATACAAAGAATTATTCTAGTTGTTTCTTCAGTGACCATAATTCTTCTTGTATCGGGTTTGTGTGTTACACTTTGGAGATGTTGCAGAAGTAAAATATCTAACCGATATTATAGTGAAGCTCCTAAAGATACACAACGACCAGACTTCAATAAACCTCCATCTCAACCAACCCCTACTATGGGAAAAGGTTACAATTTGTTTCTTTTCTATCCAAGACCAAAGTAGAACTTGTGCTTTGGCTCATTGGCTATTCTCTTATGTTCTTACAGTTGCTCGGGAGCCCATGGTTAAACCTTTTGATGGATATGGAGCTGGAAACAGGAAATACGGTTATCCTATGCCACCACGGCCTGAAGAGAACCGGAGAGCTATACCTCCTACTTCATACTATAACAAGGATGTTAATGCGCCGCAAAAACCGCTTCAACAACCACCAAGGCATTTCCAGTCAAATGATGCTGCTTCAAAGAGAGCGGCTCATTTCCCTCCGGGCTTGAATTCTTCATCTTCAGCTACTGTTTTCACTGTTGCTTCACTTCAGCAATACACAAATAGTTTCTCAGAAGAAAATATAATTGGGGAAGGGTTACTTGGTAATGTATACAGAGCTGTGTTTCCTCATGGGAAGGTTTGATAATCTCCTCTTATATACTACTTGGTCATTGTGCACTCTTATTAACATCTTATTATGTTTTCAAACTCTTTATGATGCGTAGTTTCTTGCTGTGAAGAAGCTGAGCAATACCATTAACAGAACACAGAGTGACGGCGAATTCCTCAATTTAGTCTCCAATGTGTTGAAACTTAAACGTGGGAATATATTGGAGCTTCTTGGTTACTGTAACGAGTTTGGTCAAAGGATGCTTGTATATGAGTATTGTCCTAATGGATCACTTCAAGATGCATTACATTTGGATCGTAAGTTGCATAAGAAGCTCACTTGGAATGTCCGTATAAACATTGCTTTAGGAGCTTCCAGGGCATTACAGTAAGTAAAAGAACCTCAAAAATGTTATATCAATATTTAAAACATCTAAGATTGAAGAGTTTGGTTTTCAGGTTTCTTCACGAGGTATGTCAACCGCCGGTTGTACATCAGAATTTCAAGTCTTCCAAGGTTCTTCTCGATGAAAAGCTCTCAGTACGAGTTGCAGATAGTGGTTTGGCTTATATGTTACCACCACGACCAACTAGTCAGGTAATGTCTCTATGTTGTCTGACTTTGAAGATCCCAAATCCTGACATAAGAGTGAGTAAGGGAAATGATGTTTGCTTAATTGTAGATGGCGGGTTATGCGGCTCCTGAGGTTGAATATGGAAGCTACACTTGTCAGAGCGATGTATTTAGCCTTGGTGTTGTGATGTTAGAACTGCTCACTGGACGTAGACCATTTGATAGGTTAGTAGTGACAACATATAGATTCTGAACACGAAAGAGAGAACATTTCTCACTTATGTTCTTTTTTATTACAGGACAAGGCCGAGGGGACATCAGACACTAGCTCAGTGGGCGATTCCTCGGCTTCATGACATCGATGCGTTGACAAGAATGGTTGATCCCTCACTACATGGAGCGTATCCAATGAAATCATTGTCACGTTTTGCAGATATCATATCACGTTCACTACAGGTAAAGTTCACTTTCATTCTTCATCAAACTATATGAGAAAACAATGTAACACTGACAGTTTTTGACTTCTTTGCCTGTTCATTTTCGTGTAATAGATGGAACCAGGATTCAGACCGCCGGTTTCAGAGATTGTCCAGGATCTTCAACATATGATCTAAAGATATATAACATTTTTCTTCCATCTACTTCAAACATAAACTCATGTATCTGATGAGCTACCTAAGCTCTCGTTTATTCTATGAGTTTATACATGTAAACCTAAACTCAAATCATCATACTTATGATATTTGTATTACGGTTTTATAAGTCTTTAACAAAAAAAAATCTTTATAAGTCTATATAAAATTATAACTTTATTAAAAATATTTTTTACCTGTACAGATGTATTTGTAGAAATATTTTTAAATATACGGATCATAGATGAAACTAAATATGAAATTTAAAATTAATATTTAATAAATTAATTATTAATATTCTAAATTAAATATATTGATTAAATAATTAACATATATGCCCATAATTGTACTCCATATATAGTATGATTAAAAAGAAAAAAAATTGAGAAATTAATTTTAGTGTTTATGACAATTCAGGTAATTACCAAACATTTTGTTCTTGAAATAATTGATGTTCTTTATAATCCACCAAATAAAGTTATTGATTGGGATTGACCTTTTTTTGTGTAAGAAAAGTTTAAAGCACCAAACATGGGAAGCACTTATAGATCATGTTGTGTTTATGTCCAAAATTGAAACAAAATATAAAAACCAAATTTATAACTAAAAATTTCAGTTTAATACAAATCTAAGCAAATGTTACAGATCATATTCATACTAACCAGCTATATAAAGCAAACATGGAATGTGTAAACAAAACTAAGTTAATATATAAACCATAGTGGCAGTTAATTTATTCATAAGGCCGTTGAGTTGGTTATATTAAAATGCAATTAGTAACAAGTATTCTAACTTATTTTTTAATTAATTGAGATTAGGGAAACTAATCTACTGTCCAAAACTATGAAATTTTCAACGATTTTGGATATATCATCATCAATGACATTAACATCAATAAAATAAAATAAAATAAAATAAAAACCACCAACTAGAAATGTTTTTTTTTTTTAAATATAAAATTGAAAATGACAGATTCTGAAAAATTATTTGCTTTATACCTTTTAAGCTCTCGTCTCTGTTTTTTTTTTCTCTTCAGCTACTATTTCAAAGTCTCAATTTTTTTTTCTCATTTTCTTACAAGTTCTTTAATTTGAATCTCTTAACAGGAAGTAATCTCTCTTGTCAAGTTTCTAATGTCTGAATCTCCGAGAAATCTTCAACTCTGTTTTGTCGTGTAGTGACATTTGAAATTTTTTTCCCTCAAGCTTGGTTTTTTTTTTATTCTTCGATGAATAACGGAAGCTGGAGATTAGGTTTCATCTTCTTATTCCCATGAATCAACTTTAAATCGAGTAAAAAATGGCGAAACGTGGATATAAGCTGCGTATCCTTAATATTCTTTGGAGACTTAAACTTGAATATAAAAAACAAACTTTGGCTACATTTTGATTATTTTTACCCATAAGTTTATAATTTTTGCTATATCACTTCGACGTTAGTGTTTATCTGCATTTTCTGAGTTTTATGTTTTTTTTTTTTTGGTCAAAAGTTTTATGTTTTTTTTTGTTTGGTAAATTGTTATTGACGAGGTTTGAATTTTTTTTTGGTTTTTCATGTTAAGGAGGTTTGAATTGATAAAAGAGACAATGTTATAGTATTTTTACTGTTTGTCTCGATATGATTTGTCTGGAAATGAGCTGTATTTGATTTGTTCTTGACTTGAATTTTGGAAAAACTAGAGGAGTTTGTGGCACATTCTGGAAATGTGAATTGTCTAAGTATTGGAAAGAAGACATCACGTCTTCTTTTAACTGGTGGAGATGATTATAATGTCAATCTTTGGTCCATCGGCAAATCCACTTCGTTAATGGTATGTTTTCATATCTTCCTTTTTCAAATGTTATTTTCAGCTATAGTTACATCAAATGTTTGTGGCTATGAAGTTGTTTTTTTTGCTTTTGTTTGTTTTGATAGAAGTGGATGATGATAATTTCATTTCTTTGTTGTTGGCAGAGTCTTTGTGGACATACAAGCCCTGTTGACTCAGTAGCTTTTAACTCGGAAGAAGTTTTGGTGCTGGCTGGAGCTTCTTCAGGTGGGATTAAGCTGTGGGATCTAGATGAAGCAAAGAGTAAGCTGATTGATTTATAACTTTTCTTATTCTGTTTATCTCTAGAGTGTATTTGTCCCAGGTGAATTCTAAGATCCTGGTAGTTTTTAGATAATGAGATATAATATTTTTCCACTCTTGCTCTTCAAGTGTAGTGGTTCGAGCTTTTACTGGACACAGATCCAATTGCACTGCTGTTGAATTTCACCCATTTGGTAAATTTCTTGCATCGGGATCTAGTGACACAAATCTAAGGATTTGGGATACCAGGAAGAAGGGATGTGTCCAAACATACAAGGGTCATTCTCGTGGCATTAGCACTGTTAAATTTAGTCCTGATGGTCGTTGGGTTGTGTCTGGAGGACTTGACAACCTTGTAAAGGTAAGAGCCGCATTTATCAACAAGTGGAAATTGTGCAGTATATTTTAGCTTCTCAATAGATGTTCTTATAGCATTCTATTCTTTCAATAGGTGTGGGATTTGACTGCTGGAAAGCTCTTGCATGAGTTTAAGTTTCATGAAGGACCTATTCGTTCCCTAGACTTTCACCCGCTGGAGTTTCTCCTAGCCACAGGTGAGCTTCTTGCTCTTATTTTTCATGTGTGTTAGGGTAAATTGAAGGCAGCTTTTATAAATTCCTGTTTTAGATTCACAAGCTTTGTTTTGAGGTCTTCTGATATCTTATACTACTCTTCACTATTCAGGTTCTGCTGACAGGACTGTGAAATTCTGGGATTTGGAAACGTTTGACCTGATTGGATCTACTAGACCAGAGGTACCTGAACTTATGCTTTGTTTTTAGTCTGTCTTGTTTGGTTTTGGTACTGCTTTTCCCAAGAGAGTCTATCTCTGTCTTTTTTTTATCTCTATTGACTTATAACATGACGTATTCGTTTAGCTTTGGATTCAGTTTATAATCTTCTCTTCAGACTTAGTTTACACATGCACTATTGTCTTCTTCCTGACATTTGGTGTCCTTTGTTTAACAGGCTACTGGAGTTCGTGCGATCGCTTTTCATCCAGATGGGAGAACTCTTTTCTGTGGATTGGATGATGGCTTGAAGGTTTTGATTGTCTTTGTGACTAATTATTCAACTTAGACTATGTCCATAGTTAAAAACTGATATCATAAGGTCATGTTCATAATGCAGGTTTATTCATGGGAACCAGTGATTTGCCAGGATGGTGTTGATATGGGATGGACAACACTTGGCGACTTCTGCATCAATGAAGGAAAGTTCATTGGTTGCTCATATTACCGAAACTCTGTTGGGATTTGGGTCTCAGATATATCGGTATGCAACCTTATGTTATTGTCCAAACCATATGTGAAAAAATGAAACTTGCATTTTGTTTAAAGGTTCGCGTTTGTTTCCTTCCCTTTTGTTGTAAGCAGCAACTTGAGCCATATGGAGGTGGCTCTGAGGATAAGAATAAATGCATGGTGAAAAGATTCAATGTCTTGGATGAACCGTCGTCTGAGAGAATGAGAAGTGGCTCAAGGGGCAGTTCATCCCCAAATAATGAGACAAAAGAGATTAAGAACATATATGTCGACTGTGAGTGAATTTTAATTTTGTTTTTATACTCATGTCCTTTCATGTAGCAGATATAAGCTTGTGATTTGATTTAGAATCTCTTCTTTTAAAGCCACAGGTGGAAACTTGGCTGTTGAGCAAAATCCAGGATCTCTGAAAGTGACACTGCCTTTGGAATCAGGAAAAGTAGCTAATATGGCGAGTGAGAAGCAAAATGCAACATATATTGGACAACCAGAGGATAAGTATTCTAGTGTTGTATCGCGGGATAGTGACAGTGGAGAAGAATCTTCTCACTCAGGAAAGAAATCTATCACTTTCTCAAAAACGAAACCAGGTATGTTGCTAAGACCGGCTCATGTAAGAAAGACACTAGCAAAGTTTGAAGAATCAAAGCAGTCAACGGTTGTTCAGTCTGGTACTCGAAATTTGTTCCTGTCAGAACAGAGTGGTAGTGAACCATTTGATGCTAAAGATTCTACCATCAAGAGTAGTGCAGATAAGTTTGAAAAAACTTTATCATCGGAACCACCAACTGATGAAGCGAATTGTAGGTTCCCTCGTTCTCAGACTTTAGTTTCATATTGAACTTTAGCTTTAAATATATAATTAACCTGTTGGGTATATCTGCAATCTTGCCCTAGGTATGCTGCATAAACCACCACGTACACATAGTTCATCAAAGAGCAAGTATAATGAGTCCAGACGAGCAATATCTGTTGATTCTGGGACTTCTGACGAGGACAAAGGTAGGTTGGAGTACTCAAGAGACAGAGACTTGTGTAAAGAGGATATAAATAACAATAGCATTTCCAACAAAACTGAAAGAGTTCTTTCACCAGAAGAACCTGGTGATGAACAGAAGAGTAAGTTCAAAATCAGAACCAACTAATTTTGGGGTATATCTTCATCAATGTCAATGCCAAAGCATAACCTTAATGTGATTCTGCACTCTGTCAAATATGAGTAAATTAAAAAACAGACTAATATATCAGGAAGAGCTACTAGATTATATCTCATTTGTAGTTACCATCTAAAACTGCTACTACTCAAAATTGCTTCACAATGTTCCTCATCTGTAGTTTCTTTCGTGTAGACACTGAATATCCTGGAGGCAATAGCGAGTTGAATCCCCTGAAGATTGTTGGAGGAGGTTAGGAGTTCAAAACCTTGTCTGTCTTTGTTTTTCCTTGGTAATATTTAAATCTTCTGGTTATAGCTTCCTTAATAACTGCTATTTGCAGTAAAAGTTGTCTCGGGGAGGACACGCTCGTTGGTGGAGAAATTTGAGAGAGGAGAAAAAACTACTCACTCTGAAGCAGCCAGTACACCAATCACTAATGTGGTGCAAGAAGATCCGCGTAAGACCTCAAGACAGACAGGTGAAACTCCGGTAATATCAACTAGACGAGCTAGGAGTACTCCAGCTAGAGTGATGCCTGTAGTTGTCAATCGGGATAGTAACATGGCATCTGATGAACCTCCTTTAATACAACCAGCTAGGACTTCTTCAGTTCCAGTGATGCCTGTGATACTCAGTCAAGCTACTAATGCCGCATATGATAAGCCTTCTGTTGCAGTAGCACAAGAATCTAGAACTTCTCCAGCCCGTAAATTGCCTTTGATGTTCAGTCAGGTGACAAATATTTCATCTGATGAGGCATCGGTCACATTAAGGCGACCAGGCAGGAATTCTTCAGAACGAGTAAGGCCTGTGCCAGTCAGTCAGGCAGTGGACATGTCATCTCATGAATGTCCTGTAACATCAGTACGCCCAAATAGGACTTCTCCAGCCCGTGTAATGCCCACAAAACTAAATCAATATGATAACATAACATCTGATACATCTCATAAAGCATACAGGCCCCGAGTTAGGTCAAGTCAAATTCTGGCTACACCCACTGTAACTGATCAGGTGGCGGATATGACATTAGATGAGATACATGTAGCAAAATCTCAGCCAGTATGCAATAACTTAACACAGGTACCTTGCAATGGTTATAAGCCTTATCAACAAGGATGACACTTTTTAACTTGAAAGAGTGTTGTTTACATGACAAACGTAATTGATGGTTTGGTTTATGCAGAAGGAAGAGCCTCAAATATCTGGGAGTGAAAATGATAGTGATTTCACTGAAAATATAATGCAAACTCATAGTGAATTCTTAAGTACTCTTCAATCAAGGTTGACAAAGTTACAAGTAAGCTCTCTTGTTTCTTTTCTGTTCTTATACCCGACCATTACATGTTATATTAATTTGAAAGTTGTTTTCATCTCACAAACATGTAGATTGTAAGACATTTTTGGGAGCGTAGCGATGTTAAAGGCGCGATTGGGGCATTGAAAAAGCTGACAGATCAGTCTGTGGGTATCCCAGAATCTGAGTAGATTACTTATATTTTTGGTGTTTTTTATGTTTAGATAAGCTAATTCATATATACTGGGACAGGTTCAAGCAGATGTGATCAGTATTCTAACCGACAAAATAGAAATCCTTACACTGGATATGTTTTCTCAGTTGGTACCTGTCCTTACAAGCTTATTGAGTAGTAGGACAGAGAGGTAAACTTATCATACTATCATATTTCCACCTTAGAAACCAATAGAATTTGGTTTATAATTGAGGAAAGAAACAAAGTTTTATAAACAATCATGCGTTATTACTGATTGTGCAGGCCTGTTAATGTCTCTTTGGATATGCTCTTGAAGCTTGTAGCAATGTTTGGTACAGTTATACGTTCAACTGTCTCAGCTCCACGGATTGTCGGCGTTGATCTTCATGCGGATGAAAGGTACTAAAGTGGAACCTAAATTAATATACAATGTTAATTCTCATTTACCAAGAAAAAGTAAATAAACCACACAATACAGGCTACAAATCTGCAAAATTTGTTCTGCGGGATTGCACAAGATTCAAAGGATTCTTCCAGTTCTTGCAAGGTATTCATCCAGCTTCCATTAACTTCCTTGTGAATGTAACAAGAGTAGTTACTTTCTGTAAACTGGATTCTTAGCTTATTTCCTTTGTTTTGGTTCTCTTTTCTTCTCGTTTGAATACAGAAGAGGCGGTCTAATAACAAGAAAGGCTCAAGAACTAAACTTAGTTCTTCAAGAACCATAGCCACAAGCAAAACCAACAATGATGGTATATAACTGATCTGCTAGTTGTTGTAACGTACATTGCAAAGAAGCGTTCTTGTGTTCCATCTCATATATCAGTGAGAAAGGCAGAGTATTGATTGATCTAATTCTAAGTTTGATTCCTAACTGATGTGCTAATGCTGATGAGTTTTGTGTAGTCTTTCTTATTCTCTACAATATCACTTGTAACTAACACACTTTGACCTGAGTTTTGATAAAACCAAATATGATGATGATCTTAAACATTTATTTATTTTATTCTTTTTTGAAATTTTTATCTTCATGTCTTAACATGTACAATTAAACACAAATATTATATAGACTATGAAAATATTTATCTCCATTTTGTTTAACCAATAATATGGTATAATGTCATTTTAGATTGTAAGTGATATATTAACAATTTTATACCTTTTCACATTATTCTAATTAATCAAAAACTTTAAACTCTTCCACTTTTGGTTATGAGAAAGGATTAGTCTTAACCTTTTCACCGTTTTGGGGATTTATTCAACTCCTTAACAACTTACATAACTTATAATAAGATGAAATCACATGTTAATCTATCTACATCAACTAAAAACTTATAAACTTTATTCTTGTATATATTCTTCTAAGCTAACTAAAAATTACAAACCCTGATTTTAGTCATAACGTTTTACTCATTTTGCCATTTTGGGATTTCTTCAAAACATTCTGCATTTCTAGAGTAATTATCTTTTGAAACAATTTATTTGAATATTATGTAACATTTACAACTAAAACATAATATTCTATAAAATAAATAAGTAAAACATTTCAATAGAAAAGCAAATATAAACTGAAAACTTAATCAAACTAGGAAATATTTAATATTTAAACACTAAAAAAATATATCAAAACATAAACTTTTTTTTCAACTTCAAAACATAAACCTAAACATTTGGATTAAGCATCTGTTTTACAATAAAAATTAGTCATTGGTTGAACAATATTATTTTTTCGGATTAAACGGATTAAACGGATCGGGTTAATCGGATTAAACGGATCGGATTAATCGGATTAAACGGATCGGGTTATTCGGTAATCGGGTTGTTCGGAAATTTCAAAATTCACCAAATAAACCGAAAAAAAATTCTCGGATTAATCGGTTCGGATCAAGGTTTATTCGGATCGGATCAATGAAAAAAAATTTCGGATTAATCGGATCAAAAATTTTATTTAATCGATTTATTCTATTAAAATTATATAATTTTATTTCAGAAATTAAAGTTTAATTCGAATAATCCGAACAACCCGAATAAACCGAATAAATT
>KE156846.1:1769-21524 GCA_000411055.1 Leavenworthia alabamica
AATCCTTCTCCCATTGAACAGGTCTTCTTCTTATCCCTTTTGCTTCAACTAGGGCTTTCATATCAACAGACTAAGTGTTCAAAGTAGTTTTAGAGATTTGGGTTTCCTTTGCTTGGATTTAGGCGTTGAGTAAAGTGGAGTGGCCCGAGACTTTCCCATTCAAAACTGAAGATTTCCAGCGATACGACGAGTAATTTACAATTTCCAAGCTTTTGTTATTATCCTTTATTATTAGTCTTACTCTGTTTTGTTCTCTGTTAAACCATATTTGACAGTTTTATAATTTTTGCTTTGAGACATACTGAAACCTTTATGTTTTGGTTATTGTTAGGTCTTCTGATTCCACATTCTATGAAGCTCCAAGGTTTGTAACACACATTGATGATCCAGCCATAGCTGCATTGACTAAGTATTACTCCAAGGTATTGCCTCAGAGCGATACTCCAGGAGTGAGCATACTTGATATGTGTAGTAGTTGGGTATGTACTAATCCTTTTTTACCAGTTTTTGTGTTGTGAGAATCCTATCAAGTTAGATTATTTGGCTGTTATGATGTTACTACATAGGTCAGTCATTATCCAGCTGGGTATAAGCAAGAACGGATCATTGGAATGGGTATGAATGAAGAAGAACTTAAGCGCAATCCGGTAAAGAAGATTCAACAAATGTTGTATATTTACTACTTATAGATGAGATGGATCATTATATCAAATCATAAGATCTTATTTTCTTTCTCTCAGGTTCTCACTGACTACATAGTCCAAGACTTAAATCTCAACCCAAAGCTGCCTTTTGAAGACAATTCTTTTCAAGTTATTACCAATGTGGTATGAGACCGAACTTTCTTATTTTCCCTTAAACTTGTACTTATTATGTGAGTTGGCATCTCAACAGGTAAGTGTAGATTATCTTACAAAGCCACTTGAAGTTTTCAAGGAAATGAACAGAATCCTCAAACCCGGAGGACTCGCTCTAATGAGGTTCTCTTTAACATAAATCTATCAAAGTCTTGTGACACCATAACATAACTTATCTTTCTTTTGCAGCTTCTCGAACCGTTGCTTCTTTACTAAAGCGATCTCGATATGGACTTCAACTGGTGATGCAGATCATGCTCTCATTGTTGGATCATACTTTCACTATGCGGGAGGATTTGAACCTCCTAAGGTACCTTCTATTAGAAATGCCTTTTTACTCTTCCTTAGGTGATGAACTTATTCTAACTTGTGATTCAATCTAGGCCGTTGATATATCACCAAATCCAGGACGTTCAGATCCTATGTACGTTGTTTACTCCAGAAAACTCCCCATGGCTTAAAAAGCTTGAGATCCAAACACTCTTATGTATACACATGACTAGTTTAAAAATAAAGACATCATAAATTTGCAAATACAGATTTTAAGACCAAACTGACAAAGAAACAGAGGGGTTTCGTTATTAAACACAATTTGGAATAATATTTCATTTTTATCAAAGAAAAAATTGGAAACATATTTCATTCTCTCAACACTAACATCATCTCACCACAAACATGTTCTATCACTTGGCTCTAGTTAATTTTCAAGCCAGTATTTAATTAGACTCATGACAAAACATGCCTTGAATCACATCACTGTTGGTTTGACAACGGCTCTATGATCTTGTACCGGAACTATGATAGTTGAGACGATACGAACATATTTGGCCACTTACTACTGGCTCTGCCTATTGTATATACCTGTCGTTTAGGAAAGTGAAGCTTCAAGTTGTAAAAGCAGCACCAAGAATGGCCAGGGGTCGAGTGATAAGTTTGAATATAGGCTAAAACAAAAAAAATTAAACGAAACTAGATCGTATATAAAAGCAGAGCTGGATTTAAAACAGATTGTATTGTTTAGACGTAGCGAAACAAGTCAACAAACAGATCAAATAAAACAATTTAAAACAGATCTGTTTTTAGTAAGCATTTCAAAGAACAAATAAAAATAGTTACTTGTTGTGGGTACATAATGAACTTGTAGTAGATGTAGTCTGGACAACGATGACCACATTGAGTACAAAGTGGTCGAGTGTTTTTACTGTTACGAACAACTTCCACTTCAGAGTAACGTGAGTGACTATAAATTTTGACAGAACCATTAAATGTGAAACCAGGCTTCGTATAAACATAAGATCCAAAGATGCAATGAACGTGAAGAGTAGTACAACACTCATTGCATGTGTAGAACCAATCATTTGGATTTACTTCTTTCTCACATATTTCACACCACAACTTATCAACTGCTTCTTCTCCATAACAAAGTGAAAGAAGATGCTTGTCGTATTTGTAATATACTTGAGTTGGAATGGTAACACATTCATAACACAAAGCAAATTTGCATTGTGTACAGAGTAGGTAAGACCCACGACACATAGTCTTGCAACCCTTGCAAAAGATCTTATTTTTACCTTGGTCGGATATGGGAATATATAGAGGATGTTCATGACATTGATGGGTGAAATAATCAGGAACTAAAGCACAACGAACATCTATAACACACTTGTTCTCGCTCTTACAGTTAGAATCAGGACAGCAGTAGACAAAACCAGTTAACTTTCTGCTACATGCTGAACAGCCAACGAAATTATATAATCTTTTTGGAGAGGGAAGTAAGTAAAGAGGGTGTTTGTGTATCGCAAGATTCAGTTTTCTGAGAAGACCAGCACATACCTCATGAAGAAAAAAATCACATTGAACGCAGTTGTAGAATTCACGAGAGTCGATCGGGAGGATGCATGCTTGACATTGCTTCTCTGTATCTCGAATAGAATCATACTTTTTAAGCTTTAGAAGATGTTCATGAGAGAAATGTTTGATCATATCACCAACTTTCTCAAATGGAATGAAATCTTCAATGTTTTCAGGTTCTTCAGGTTCCCATTCGAGTTCTTCACCGTTCCATACATTTTCATGTGTTGCACATTTTGAATGAGCTACATAAAAGCAATCCTCTTTGTTACAAGAATACTGTCCGTACTTGATGTCAACTGGTTTGTAGCAGATCCGACATGGTGAAGCTATTGATTGTAGATAAGGACTATGATAAATACGATGCTGGTGACGTGTGATCTCTATGACTCGAGGTAAGTCTATGCAACTTTGATGAACCATGTAATTACACTGAAAACAAGCATAGCTTGGCTCCAACACGTTGACTAATCCACAAGCATCACATGGAGTCAAGAGTGGTCTAGGATAAAAGACGAGTGGATGGTGATGACTCTTTGGATTTTCGATGAGGAGCAGAGGAATATTTTGAGAGCAAGAGATGTCCAAGCAGAAGTTACATATGGAACAACGATAGAAACAATCACCTTGTATATTTTTGTCACACCATGAACATTTGTCGAATATTACATCAGATCTTATAGATCTAGACTTCTCATGATTGGAGTTTGTTCTACAAAAGTATTCATCAACATCATCTTCGTACATGATCCCGGTTTTATTGTTCCGGTAGGTAAAAGAAAGAGGATGTTGGAGGTGATAAGGATGTGTTAACTTCCTCGGAAACCGGAGACAACCTCGGTGAAAGTCCACATTGCAAGTGGGACAGTAGTAAAGCACGTCACTGATAATGCCTTTCTTCCACCGCAATATTCTTTCACCGCATGAAAAACAACTACCAAACTTGGTATCAATGCGGTATATAGAGAGGGTGTGATCAGGGTGAGTTGGATGAGATAAAGGACATCTTGGGTTTATGTAATGATCCTGAGTGGATCCAAAAGACTTACGAAGTGTTAATCTTTTGTCAATCCTTTCGCTTCTTCGGCCATTGTCTATCTTCGTTTGTACAAGATGGTTAAGACGTAAAGGTGGAGGAGGTGGAGGTAATTTTCTCCTATCCATCTTTTTGCTGTCTTGTGAAGGAGGTGGAGTAGCCATAGTTACAAGAGGCAGAGGAGGAGGAGCCTGTTTTTTTTTCCTACTTTGTTTATATGATCTATTGCATCCCCATTTTCTCCATAATTACTAAATTATCTTTATTTTTATTTTTTATTTTGAAAACATAAATGAATATCTAATTTAAATATTACATCCAATAATAAATAAAACTCTACAGTATTAATTATGAAATAGAACTCTACAGTACTAATTCAACACTGTGCACATTGTTTTAGATCCATGTTGTACATATCTGTAGACTGTAGGATTAAAAAAGCAATAAATCTGTAGAATTATTTTTATAACTTTGGTTTACTTGGAATACATGCTTATTAAATGTCATCTGTTTCCAGGCTGTGCACATACCCAATTTTATAATAATTTAGACTTTAGAGCCATGTTCGGTACTCAGTCGCTGGCGACACATCACTACTACACAAATTTAGTCATAAAAAAAAAAACAAGTTGCTTGCGACATGTCGCTTAAAAAGTCAACGATTTATTTTCAACTTAGCGACCGCTGAAAAAGTCAACAGTTTAATAGATCATTCATGCAACAATGTCGATTATAGTCTTTGATTTTGATTTAGGTTTATATTTAGGATTTAGAAGCTCTAAATTTGTTCCCCTAACACTTGTTTTAGACGTTTTTATTAGGGAGGGACACGAAGCGAATATTCAGAATTTTGAAAATATTTATGATTCAATTCGTTTCACCCGAATTAGTAACTATTCGATTCGTATTTATTTCGAAATAAATGAATATTCGGATTTTCGAATATTCGCTAAAATCCGAACTATTTGTGAATATTCTATTCGCTGTGTTTTAATTTAAAAATAATTGTAAAATTAAATTAAAAATAAAAATTATCTAAAATAATTATATTTATTTAAAATTACATAATTTATTCTTATTTTATTAAATTTCAGTATTTACATAATTAATTTGATGAATTGTACAATTTATATATATATAATATAAAATTATCTATACACATATATGTAGATATGTCGAATATTCGCATCTAAATTTTTAGTATTTGATATTTGCTTAGTTTTTAGCATATACTAATTTTTAATATTTGATTCGTTTCATAAATATATGAATATTCAGATTTTTCGAATCAAATCAAAACAAATACCGAATCGAAAAAAATAGTATTAATATTTTGCCCACTCATAGTTTCTACGCGGTGCACATTATTTTAGGTAGCTACTTGTTACACGTATCTAGTTCTAAACTTCTAATTAACAAAACAATAAATCTGTATAACTTTCGTTTACTTGGAATAAATGCTCATTTCATTGACGGGTGAAATAATCAGGAACTAAACACACAACGAACGATAAAAGTTGTCAACATCACAATTGGAATTTGGCACTTGTGTTCACAATTGTCAATACGATAAAAGTTGTCAACATAAACTCGTGTTCATTATTATTTGTTATCTTATTGTTTGACATTTGACAAAAAGAGCGTTTGCGTTTTAAATTAGTTGAAACTTGACACCGACGTTTAAACTAATCGTTTTTATGAAATCCGACTGAGTGAGTGAGAGGGAATACAAAAATGGAGGAGTGGATTCCACTGTTGGACATTTTCTTGAAGAGTCCATCGTCGGAAACTGAGGCTTCTCTGTGGCTTGATCAGGCTTCCAACTCTTTTTCCTCCTCCTCCTGCCCGGCGGCGCCGATTAACCGGAGTTCGTTTGTTTCATTGCTTAAGAAACAATGCCATCAGAATTCATCTACGTCTGCAAATAAGTAATGCTCAGATTTTTTTCAAATGGATTTGTTTGTTTTTTGTTTCTGGGTTGCTGATGAATTTTTATTTATTTAATTAGGATTCTATTCATTGAGACATTACCGAACATGGTTCAGTCAAAGATTCTATCTTTCCTTCTTTTTGAGTATGAGAGATTTTGTGTTAGTGATTTGGTTTGGTTAGCTAGAGAAATGTTGGGTGATGGTGATAGTAAAGTCGTCGATTTTTGGGTTCAGAGAGATGCACAGAACCTGCTCGATAGAATTCCTAAACCAAAATTTGATTGGATATCTCATCTAGATTTGGAGTCAGCTGATGATGACAACATTGGGAAAGAGTTTGACTCTGTTCCTGATTGGCTTACTGAGAAGGCTGCTTCTACTGGTACAATTCTTCCGTGGCTTCCTGTATCATCATGCGCTGATGTTGATTCAGAAATGCTGGTTGTTGATTCTTGTAATGGTAAGGAGATGGCTCAGATCAGAGAGACTATGGAAGAAGATCAGAGGGAAGTTGTGGATAACATTGATCATACCAGGAATGTTGCGTTACTACAGCCTGATGATCATGAATTGGCGGCCAAGATTAGAGCTCAGATTACTAGCTTTGAGTCTACTTCTCAAGTTTTAGTCTTATGTGTTGAAATTCGGACACTTTGCTTGGAAAAGTGTAGGGACTCTTTTAGATTTTTGGCTTTGATTGAGCCTTGGAATGCAGATGATGAGACTGCTGCTGTTCTCCTTTCGAATTTGCATAGTGGAAGTGAGGAAGATGAACTTGGTTGGCCAAGCCAGGTTCTATGTTCGATCGTGCTTCCCAAGTTTTTGGCTCTTGAGAAATCCGCCTCTCGTGTGTTGATGTCTGCAACAGTCGAGTTTTGCAAAATCCACCAAAGAGCAGCTGAGTATGCGTTAGTGTTCCCTTTGATACTCAGGAAAGAAGGGATAAACAACTTCATTTGCGAGGTGATTTCAAGGGTGTTGAAAGAAAGCTTGCACTTGGGTCATATTTCTGGTTTTTGCCATAAGTTACTTTGTGGAAGAATAGAAGAGAGGAAGTATCTGTTCCTTCCCTGCCACCGAGATCTTATATCAGATGAACCAACATGGAATGAATCTCTGTTTATCCTCTTCCAGAACATCTTGATCCATGACGTCCCTTTAACCCAAGATTCCGTTTATTGTCTTGTTTCTAAGGTTCAGGAGTTGGCGGAAAGGTATTCCAAATCCCTAAAGTTTGGAAACTTCTTGCTACATTTTATTGCCAAATGTGCTCCAGTGCTACAGGCTCACAAGTATCAGCTAATTGAATCTGTTAAATGCACTAATAGTCTAGTTACAAAATCTATCCTATCCAAACTCAACACCCTGTAACTCCTGTATGATAGTCTGGTCTTTGGTATTGACCAATCTTATATGGTGATATGAGGATCTAGGACTTGAGAATATGTAGTTCTCAAGGGCCTGACCAGGGGTTATGAAGGTGTTATCACGGCTTATATCAAGATGAGCCATAAATTAACATCTTCCTTTTGTTGGAACGACATGATGATACTTACGAACAGAACACATGGATATCATTCTACTGATTCTGTATTATCCAGACATGTCTTGTAAGGGAAACACAAGACTTAACGAAAGGAGAATTTGATGGGAGGTTCATAGGAATGGAAATCCAGATAATTCCTAGACTGCACATTATTTCTCCATGGTCTAACATCTGGAGCCTGTCTAGTTCCAGAACTTGGTGGTTTAAGAAAACTTCAGATAATCTTGGAGGTTCAAGCCACAGGGATCAGCAGCAAAAAATTTTAAACATGGTTGGTTACTTGGTTATTTGATAGTGTTAGTCTATTTCATGTATCGCCCCTATCTGTCTACAGACGAACGATAGAAGCAACACCCAAGTTCAGTTAACTCTTCCTGGAACAAAAAGGCAAGAAACAGTATCATAAACAAGCCTCCTGCTGTGTAATAGATACATGGAAAGACCAGAAGAATAGTTCGAGCTAATATCACCAATAGACATGAGAATGAGAACTAGGTCGGTAACAAAGAATAGCTGTCAACTTTTACAGGATGACCTGGTTTTGCCTTCGCTTTCTCGGCTCATGTAAAGTTATATATTCAGTGTATTGTAATGATACCAAAAAAATGACAAACCCAAATGAACTTTTCTTTCACTGTTTTTTCCTGGCTCCTTGATTTCAGTGGAAGTGATTATAAGGATGTTGTGTGCCTAGGCAATGTTGACAACACTTAGTTAAAGTTATATATCATACTATTACAGATAGAAGATATGGTGTTGAGCATTATACTAAGCCATTGCTAATTAATGAATGTCTAAGCTAAGTCAAAAACTTCTTCTTCTTCCAATCTCAGTTGTGAAACTCAGGAATCGAGCCATTGCCTGAACTTGCAGATCCCACGGCGATTTTCTGCGAAAGAATCTCGGATTGACTGCAACATGGATGATACTGCAGGAACACTGTACAGCTCTTGGTCTTGTTCCTGCATTAACCATCAAATATATTATGTCCAGATGTTTCTGTGATAGATGCACAGGGAAAAAAACAGTGAAGAGAGTTGAGTAATAACTAATAACACATACCATCTTGGTGAGACGCTCTTCAAGACTTAAGGGGACTGCTTCACTAGACATGAATATCTTACGATAGGCTGCTCTTAGGCTTTTCATCTACTAACCCCAAAAAATCAAGACAACTTTTTAGTGACACTCCACAGTGATAAACAGTTTCTTACTTCAAAAGACTCCACACTGGGACACAGTACAAACCTCTGACATTGTAAATCCATTTCGTTTAAGTCCTTCCAGATTCAAACCGCGAAGTTCGGCTCTTTCTCCAGTCACCAGCATGTACTTTGGAACATCTTGCGAAACCTATATGTAACCACACTAGTAAATAGTCATTCAAAACGTGGGCATTTGAGAGGTATTAGAAAATGTACCACAGAACCACCACCAATGAAAGAGAAAGAGCCAATATGACAGAACTGGTGGACGACCGTGGCTCCTGCTGTGTGTGTATAGTCCTGCATTCACAACATGAACCAAATGAAACAATGCTGCTAAATCCAGGTTTAGAGTATAAACACAAGGAAAATCTTACTTCTACAGTCACATGTCCTGCAAGAAGCGTATTGTTGGCAAATATGTTATGGTCACCAATCTTGCAATCATGGGCGATATGACAAGAACCCATGATTAGATTGTTGTCACCAATAACCTATCCGAATAAGAAACAAAACTCAAAACATGAGACAACCTCTTGGAACTTCAATGATACTATTAGTCTATGGCCATTGGCCAGTGCATACCGTTTTATCAATTGAATTTGATGACCTGTGAATGGAGCAGAACTCCCTAAATTCATTGTTGTCACCAATGCAAAGAAAACATTCATCCCCATTCTAACAGAAGAAAACACAGCATGATCTTGATAAATAATGGTTCTAATCTCCAACCAGGGCGAGACTAGGACAATAAAAATGAAAAGTGGCTATAAGGTTATTGTCTTTGACACACACCTTGTACTTCAAGTCTTGACATTTAACACCAACCACAGCGTGGTGACCGATAATGTTATTACTACCTATGAATGTATAACCAGGAAGCTCATCCCCAACAACAGCACCACTGGCTGACAAAAAATCAGTCGATATTAAAACAAAAGAGAACAAGTTATATAATATAGATGATAATTTAAGAGAACAAAGGGTTTAACGTCATCAGGACACAAGATTCTCCCAGCTCTGTATTTCCAAAAATATGGCTAGAAGGATAGAGTTTGCAGCCATTTCCTAGCTTCACTGAAGAGCCAATTGTACAGTATGAACCAACTGAAACTCCCTGTTAGAGGAAACAACATTTGTCAAGACAACTCTCCTTTAATATGCTCAAATCTCAAACAAAAAGTATCATACTTTTGACCATGTTTTTCATGAAACCCATCTTATCTACTAACTTGAACATCCAGTTTTGCTAAAGCTAAAGAAGATTACTTCTACAAGTTTTGAAGTAAGATCCAAATTCAGCAATGTCACTAATAAACGAATCAAACCTTGCCAATCACAGCACTAGGGTGGACTACAGCACTCGGGTGTATAAATATTTGAGAATCTCTACCATCTTCATGAGAACCTACTCCATACCACACAATTATTCACAGTTTTAGAGTAGAGATAAAATTCTATAATAAATTATAAGCCGGAAAGAGAGAGAGAGAGGGAGAAACATTACAGAAGAGACTAGAGGAGAGTCTGCGGATAGTGGAACTGAGAAGAGGAGAGATAAACCTCTGGCGAGCTTTAAGGGGAGAAATCATGGCGGGCTACGTAAAACCTTCAATTTCATACATGTGTTCGACGAAATGCCTCAAAAAAAAAAAATATAAACGAGAGAGATGAAAATTTCACACGTGCCCAAGAATTATGCACGTGACTTGGCTGTTTACTATTTATTGTGTTCCTTCCAACTTCAAATAATAAATTTAGTTGTTTTTGGATTTTCAGTTTAACTCAGTTTCTGATTATTTTTTGTTCAAATATTACCAAATATAAAAATCTAATAAGCTTTTATTAGTCCATCATTTTCCAGGGAGCTTTGAGTTTAAACAATGGTAGCATTTAGTTTTCATCACCATGACATAAAACAATGTCAAAAGACTAGCTTTATGAATTTATTTTGCTGACAAGTTGCAGAAGAATTCTCTCTAGTTCATCTGCATTACTCCATTCATTAACTTGTGCTTTGATCAGCAATGAATTATCTGTAATCTTCTTCCACAACGGATAATTCATTCTCGGCATCACATAATCACACTCTCTCAGCTTTAATGTCGGACAGAAGTCACCTCCTCCATCTCCAAGGTAGATAAACCTTGTTGAATTAGGAGTAGAAGCACGTACATGATCCATTACTAGACCCTTAATAACCATTAACACATTCACTAGTTAAAACTCCTAAAACAAAACAGATGTTGTAACTATTATCTACTAACAAAATCAAACAGATGCAACTCCCATAGACAGTCTTATATTTCAAGGCTATCAGATTACGAGACAATGCTACAATCATATATTTCAGCTTATGGATTCAAACTAATAATCGTAAACTCTAACTAGCCAAACATAGAGAGTATAGTAGTGTTTACCTTGCATAGATTTGGAGGACAAAGATTACAGCTATGTGGAGGCAATGCATCAATATGGTAAGGGAAGATCTTGAGCTTTCCATTTGCATCAACAGATATTGGATTTGTGTAAATATCTGAAAAGCAATCCAACAAGTCATGCTGATCTAATATTTTCTCAATGAAAAACTGATTTGCATCACTCACAATCTTTATATCACATCTGCAATTCAACCAAAAGACCATCTTTTAACATGAGAATCTCTGCAACTGAGTGAACTAATATAATCATTTGTTCATATTTGATAATAGAATCATAGATACCCTAAAGATTTGGCAGATTTGATAGCTTCAATAATCTTAGAATCAATTGGCATTTTTCTTAAACAAGCTTCAATATCTTCAATGGATCTACCTTGTGAATGCAGCTCCTCCATCATCCTATCCTTTCCACCATTACAATCAAAATAAAAATTAAAACTTTTAAGAAAAGGTTGAAGATTTGATATTTCACTGGTTTAAATAATAATTATTATATGAAAATAACCATAAGACGATTCCATTGTAAAGTGAAACGAAGCTGATGGAAGATCTCTGTGAGTCCCATTTCAGTGACCACCCAATTGTCACTATCTCCGTCGATCAAAGTCCGATCGAAGTCAAATATAATTACGATATTTGCCATTTCTGTAGTTTCAACGCAATGCCGGAGCTCTCCTTTTCGCCGTCGATATTTGACTCCGTCACACTGCAAATTTCTACTCTTCTTTGCTATTGGTCAGCCACTTAGCCAACGATCCATATAAAATGGGTCTAGTGAACTAAAACCTAAGGCCCATTTAGTAGTGTGTATTAATATTATAATGGGCCTAGTGAACTCACCAAGCCCATTTACACACCGTAGTAAAACATTTATTTCGAAAGGGTGGGGTCGGTTGATATCAGATATTGTTTGAAAATATCAGTAACTCTTAACAGTTAATAATATTACAGTAATTATCTTATATGCCATTGGTTGAGAAAGTGGACCCTACTTCATGTCAGCACTCAATTAGCCAATAAGATTACAGGAAACACGTTAACAAGCGTAACATAGGTTCCACTTCACGAATAGCACGGCACAGAATCAAAAACCCATATATATCGGCAAAGTAATCGTAAAAACCATTATGATCTTAGTTTCTTCTTATATAGTAATACAATTGATTAAAGTCTCAAACTTTCCCAGATTCTAGAGAGAAAGGAGCTTCATTGGTTGGGATGAATCGAGTTCTGATAGCACTAACATTAGCTCTGCTAGCCTCGTCGGCGTTATTACCGGTTTCCGATGGTGCGAAGAAACCGTCGTCTGCACCGAGAAAGGAGGATGTTCCGTACATAAAGTGTCAGGTTTGCGAGAAACTAGCCTCGCAGCTATACCAACTAGTGAAGGAGAAGCAACAACAGATCTCGCCTAAGAAGGTTGGTTTTTTTGTTTTGTTAATGTAAAGCAGTGATTTTTCTATTTGATATTTTTTTTCTTGTTTACTTAAACTTTTTGAATGGTAGATCTCAGAGTATGAGATCATTGAGATTGCTGAAAATGTCTGCAATTTGAAGAAAGAGGAAGCTGATTGGATACTCAAGATTGACATTGTTGAGAAAAGCGATAAGCTTGAGGTTTGTATGATCCATAAATTATCTATTTGTAGCTGGGATTGAATTAAGTTGAAACTTGTACAGTTGTTATTGAATCTCAATTCTTATTATTTTGAAATGGTTTCTTAGCTGGTTGAACAAGAAGAAGAAGGGATGTGCAATTCTGAGTGTAAGACGATTGAGGCTGCTTGTCAAAAGGTGAGTGAATTGTGATCTTTCAGCTAATTTGTGCAGTTGAATTTGCATTTTATTGTAGCAGTGCTAAGAGTTTATGGAATGTGATTTCCAGGTTATAGGTTACTCAGACACTGATGTTGCAGAGTATATATACAAGTCAAAGCCTGATCTTGTTTCACTGGTGAATCATCTATGCAAAGACTTGACCGATGCTTGTAGCAAGAACCCACCTCCTGTTCCCAAGGTACTTTCTATCTGTTGGAGCTTCTGTTTAGGAATGTGGATCATTAGTGAATTGGTGGATGTTTTCATTTTGTTGCTGTGGAGATCATTTTTTGATGAAAAGACATAATCTTTTGTGTGACAAGTGTCTCTTTATCTTTCTCCAGGATCGAGTTCCTGGGGAACCATTTGTTGCAAAACCATCGAAAGATGCTGAAATGGACAAGATCATGAGATCTATGCAGGTGAGTTCTGATTAATTCAATTAATTTTGTTCACATACCATGAAGCTAACTCTAATTTACCGCTATTTTGTTCCATCAGGGTATGCCAGGAGCACCTGGCATGAAGGNTGGTGATGATGATGAAGATGAGGAAGAAGATGAAAAGTTCCCCAAAAACTTGGTACTATAATAACTCTATTTCCAAATCTTTTGCTTACTATAAACTTTGTACTATAAACTTTCATGAAGAAGAAGAAGGAACCAAGAATCTTTCACTGTTTTCTCTAAAACACATATTATGATTCTATTGGTTTTTAGGGGAGAGTTCTGAAAGAGAAAGAGAATAAAAAGGAAGAATGGCAAAAGACAATCACCAAGGAATTCAAGAAGAAAGGTGAGGTTTTGAAGAGACATGCACAGAAAGTTTCAAACCGAGTCCGGAGATGGTGGAAAGGACTTAAATCATCTTCTTCAAAGAAACCTAAATCTGGAAAATCTGAGTTATAGAAACAGTTTCAAACTTGTTGTCTTTAATATACTCTTCTTCTCCACGTTGGCTTTTTGTAGACTTCTTTTAGTTTCTATATAATCTTTTTGAGAGTGTTGAAAGTGGTGCGAGGTATGAATTCTATAAGACAATGGGGAACACAAACAAGAGAAGGTTTTGAGCAAAAATAAAAACAAATGTAGCTGTGTGAAGCAAATGTAATGTTGTAGAACTGAGAAAAAACAAAAACAAAATCACAATTTGAGAATTGTATATTCTTGGTTTCAGCCACAGATTTGAAGTTGTGCTTGTTTCCATAGAACTTTAGCGCATTTTGTAGTGTTGGGTCCTTGAGACCTTGCAATGCTTGCCATTCAAAGAATAGGTTAGCTTTATGTCAATGTCTCGAGGATTCTTCTTGTTAGGAGAAACAGACATGGTTCCAGTAATTGTCTCACCCTCACAAATGGTTAACACATCTTCTAGGTACAAGACTGTTTGTTTCCAGTGTGTAGCTCGTGATTTAGGTCCTGCATTTCAAACCCAAAGTTGTTCAGTCTAAGTTTCAAATCAAAATGAAACAAATTCTGTGTCTTCTTAATTAGAGTATTCAGAAACTAGCAGAAAAAAATGTAGCGAGATCTGAACCTGTTGAGAAACCAAGCAGCTTGTGGCACATGGTAAATGATACATCAAAGTAGGCTACAAGAGCGTGGATGTAGTCATTGCGTTGAGCAATAAGTTTAAAGGGAACTGTGAAGGAAGCATCACCAGACGACATCTTTGAGATATCCATTGTCTAATACAAGCACACACAAAAAGAAATGAGTCATTAGCCTCAGGCAAAAGAGATACTACTTAAGTACTAATCATTGTCATATGTAATATCTTATACCTTTAGAAGCCTACTATCTGTGACGATTTGGTTTTGGTCAACTGTGTCAACAAGTGGTTCCATCATAGCTTTTTTCTTGATGCATGACATGTCAAAACCATACACACTGTTCCAGACTGTAATAGAAAACACAAAAAACAATTGAAATTGCAAATCTCAACAAGATGAATGTTGGGAGAAGATGTAAAAACACTTACATTCTATTTTGTCTTCTTTATACTCTGAATCCTCAATAGCTGTAAGATGCAGAGAGGCTTTGTCAGGTAGAACAATTCCGCCATCAACCTATCGATAAAAAACAAAGGACCAAGAAGGTTTATGGTTATTCCACAGAATTGCTTACAACAAAGATATGAATATAGACAATTGCTTTTGGTAAGTACGAATCTAATGTAACAAGGTGGAACTTGTAACTTACAAGCCATTTATTACGAGCGTATAAGACACTATCCAACATATTTTCAAACAACAAAAAGTAACCCATCCATTCAGATATAATCACATCCACTTTAGGTGTAGGAAGCTCTATCTCCTCAATCTTTCCTTTCAAAACCGTAATAACTGTAACAATACAACCAAATAACATCATATCAAGTAGTTGCAAAACATATATATTTTCAATTTGAATACAACTCATAGTGAAACCTACCATCAGAAAATCCATTAGCTCTAACAATCTCTTTTGCCATATCAGCCATTTGAGAACATTCAACCTATTAAAGAACATCCTTAGTCAAGCTATTCATATTAAAAAGAGATTGTTAATATAAAAGACAGACAGGAATGAAGACATACAGCGTATACATGAGCTGCTCCTGCCTTGGCACAGAACAGTGACAAGATTCCTGTTCCAGCTCCAACATCAAGAACAATTTTGTCCTTGATAAGAAACTTGTTTTGGTAAATAACATTCTGATAAGTCTTAGTTCTCACTACATCCTTTAACATTTCCTGTAAGAAACATATTTCATTATCGAATTAGTCATTAGATAACTATTACAGCTGAGCTTTTCCGTGGCATTTAAGATACTTACTTCGTGAATTCCTGCAAAATAGATAAAAGTAGAATCAAAGTCAACGTTGTTGCAGCGAGATTAATCAAAATAATGAAAACAAAAAATCAGGAAAAAAGTATTCAGAAGTCCATAAACTAAGGAGCGCCAAGTCTTCATTAGTCTAATAACAATTAATATTTGAACTTTATAAAACATTAGGAAGTGAAAAGTAATACCGAAGTGAGAGTAAGAATCGAAGTAGTAATCGGCACTGGTGGTATCATCAGTGACTTCAGCAGCATCGGTGCTTTCTCCGGCGTCGCACATGGATTCATCTTGGGCGACTTCCTCACCGGCAACACCAGAGCCTTCTGCAACCTCTTCTTCATCAGTATCTTCAAAGCGTATTTTCGTGTTCTGATTCTGTCCAAAGCTGATGAACTCATCCTCACTGTGGTTACTGTTCTTAGTCATCTTCTTATCTCGGTTTCGCAAAAGAGGGAGAAACCAAAAAGTGAGCAAAAGACGGAGAAGGGTTTTGCGGATAGAGAGACGAAGTGTAATATTAGGGTTTTAGTATGATGAAAAGCATTTAAAAACTCTTATCTCCGGTTGACAAATTTTGTACATCGAAGATATTTTCTGACCGGTTCGGTTACTCTTGACGTGCATCAAACCGGTTAAATCTGTCTCGGTTTGATTGAGTCTTCATTAAATCGGATTGATGACATCGACCATACAAACAAGTGACCAAGCGTTTTAACTTTTAACTAATGCCTCCGTAACAAATTAAATTAAAACATGCAACTGTTGGTAAAACACATTCCATCGTTCATAATCTTATTACTCCCATTATTATACAATAAAGTTTTATTATTGACTAGTTTATTTTCAAAGCTGAAGAATAATAATGATCACTTGGTCGAATTGTTTCCTGTATTAACAGGTGGCCAAGGTGCTCCAGCCATAACAGCTTCGATCTCACATGTCTCCCTTGGAACATTCGTCATGTTCTTGCAGCCATTCGCTGTAACGACCTACACAAATTCAAAAATGAAGATAGTGTATACATCTGATGACATTACTCCTGAGAGGGTTTTAATTTTTAAACGCTATATTGAATGTTACCAAATCGCTTTCGATTCTGACACCTCCGAGATTCTTGAATCTCTCTATTGTTTCACGGTTGAAGAACTTAGAGGTTTTTGTGTTTTCCATGGCTGGGAACAGCAATGCCTTGATGAAATAGCATCCTGGTTCCACCGTTATTACCTGGCATACGTACCATTATCACAATTAACATAGCTGATAAATGAGAAGAACCAAAAGCATTTATTTACTTGAAACAATCAGCCAATACCATTCCTTCGAGAAGGTCTCTTGCAGTGCGTAATGACTTCAATCCAGGTTCATTTGGTCTTTCCACTCCCTAAGAGAAAACTCAAAGCAACGACTAAGAAACAAGGGACTATAGTTTCATGTAAATGATGGATCTTATTCGGTGAAAAGTGAAATGATGTACCTTTGGGTAACCACCGGTATCGTGTGTGTCAATGCCCAAGAAGTGACCTAGTCCATGAGGCATGAAAACAGCACCCAAGCGTTGTGCCATCATGTCATTCACATCACTAAGAATAGAGAACGAAACCATAACATTGAATTTACCTTTCGAGAAGAGTAAACAAATGTCTAAATGAGAGAGAATTACCCGATGAGTATGGACCCCTTCTTCAGCGACTGAAGGATGATTTTTTCAGCTAACCTGTGAATTAACTTGCTTCAGTTGTGACAGAAAGATAAATGACCATATAGAGATATAGTTCAACTAGGTAGCATCTCAGTTAGACTTACTTGTGCATATCTACCCAGTTTACTCCTGGCTTCATTGCAGAGATTACAGAATTATGAGCATCAAGAACAGCCTAATAGGGAAATCAGAGAAACATAATCAGATGTAAAGTTTGAAGAGACTCCCCAAGACCCAAACTCTGGATTGTGCAGAAGAATTGACAAAAATTAAACATTGATTTCTACTACATCCACACTACACCAATCTTGTAATGCACTTACATTGTAGATAAGACTCTGGTCGCTTGTAAATTTGCCATTGACCTGCACAATTTTTGATAAATATTAGGCACTACTTGCTCTTAGATTATTAGAGTCAATGCATTATGATTTTCATGTAAATAGGACTAAAAAAAAAGTCAGAGCAGTACAAATACAATTTAGTAAAACTCTTTAAGGATTCTGAAAAAATAACAGAACCTGAAACGAAAAATTAATTATAGGTTTGATGATAGTAACAGAACTCACAGGGAATGAGCATGTTATGTCAGACCCATAAAAATGGTATTCAGCACCCATATCAAGCAATGCCAAATCTCCATCTTCAAAAGTCTGCAAGAAGTAATAAAACATTTCAACAGGGAATGATGAGTTAATAAAGAAAAAGAAGAAAGAAAGGAATGGTTGCTCTTTAGTCTTTACCCTATCATTTGGAGCAGCAGCATGCCCGTAATGAAGAACAGCACTGCAAACAGTTTTAACATCATTTGATTAGTATTTCAGTAAAAACATCTAAAACTTGAGAATGATTATTTCCATATTTTAAGTAATAATAAAACCTATCTACCACCTGTTATCCCCTGTTGCACAAATGCATGTGTACGCGCAATGCCTACAGCCACCGTACATGTAGGTGTGATGCAAAAACATACTTTCCATCTGATACTCTTTCATGCCAGGAGTGACTTTCCTCATAACCTCTACATGAGCTTCAGAACTTATATCATTTGCAAACTGGATTAGCTGAAGCTCTAAACTTGACTTGATAACTCGACATTCCGCCAAAATAGGATGTAAAGTAATCAAATCAGTCTCACACTTCTCTATTCCCTGAAATAAACAATAACAACAGTAAAAATTAGAAATGAGAATCCAAATATCGGGATTCGGGAAAGCACTATAACCATCAGAATACCGAGATTCTTAATCACAAGATATGCCATAAGATAACTCATTTTCAGGATTAAGACAAGAGAAAATCTCAGGAGCAGTGAAAAAAAAAAAGAAAGGATGAAAAGCAGAAACCTCAAAGCTGGCAGGTTTTGAAAAGTTACTGCTGTCGGTGTTAAGGCCATGCAAGAGATATAACAGGGGCTTTCCAGATCCCTTAAATTGTTCATTAAAGACTTGAAAAATCTCATCCACATAGAAAACCATGTCAACCATATATGTTTCCTAAAAGAAAAAAACACAAAGACATAGATGTAATGATGTATAGTAAAATTTATGCATAGAACATGAACTACTTCAATTTTATTTTAAAAAAAGTCACCTTAAAGTACGACAGTGGCTTAATATCCCCTAACCATACAGCATAATCATCAGGCAATCTTGGTATAAATAGGATAGATTTTCCACTTACAATGTCCTTGCAATATCAAAAGAGAATCAATCAACTCATTGGTTAAACAACAAAAAAATATAAAATAATAAAACGGTGAAGGAGTCAAATGTTCCTAAGAAATGGAGAAATAGCTACAAAACTCACAATAGCTCCATAGAAATCAGGCTCCCTGACTCCAAACAAGTAAGCAAAATAACTCTCCTGCCTGCATGTCAAGCCAATGTATAACTATTTCGTTCTCAGCCCATGGAGGTTAAAAGAGAAGAAACATAGTACCCTCAGATTAAAAATTTCAAATCAATACCTAAAGATCTCGGTGTGATCAGTGCAGTACCGATTTTTTTCTTCGCCTCCCTATCGTCCAAAAACAAGAAAACGAATAAATCATGAGGTTAAAGACGACGAAAGATAGCTCTCAGATCAGCGGATAACTATACACAAACGAGCTACTAAGAGTACCTGGAGGAAAACAAATCCATCGAAAAGACGATTGGCACTAGATAAGTGGCTACGTATCGAATCAAGAAGCTTTCGTCGGTTTCCGGCATGGAGCTCCATAGGAATCAGTGGAGGTGACAGAGACGACATGACGACGATTGCGATGTTTTTTTTTTTTTTGTTTCCCGGCATTTCCTTTCTCAACTCAAGAGGCATATCTTTTGCTAAATATCACAAAACGATGCGTTTAACAAAATTACCGACGCGGTCGTTCATAAAGTTGAAATGTGAATTACGGCGTCGTTTTAATCTATAGAAGAGAGGGTGACGTTCTATATACAAAAGTCCCAACGACGTCGTTTCATACTCGAAACGGGAGTTACGACGTCGTTTTGATACAGAGAATAGACAGTGAGATTATTTACGCAGAGCTTGAATTAGT
>KE156846.1:30881-49271 GCA_000411055.1 Leavenworthia alabamica
AGTCGTGGAACTCATCCTCTTATGATAATCAAAGAAAGAATCCCCCACATAGACATAGTAGTAACTCAAATCTGCAAGTGGGAGGTTTTCATAATGAAGAAAGGTTAAGAAGCAGTAATAGGCAAGAAGATCAATCTACTACTCGGGCAGAGTCTTCTAAGAAGACCGTTGATGAGCCACCAGAAAATTCTTCATGGAGAGGTCATTCTCGGGAGAACTCAGTGGAGATGAGACCGAAGGATTCCTTTGCTGAAACAGGCAGAAAGAAGAAGCAGCCAAGTATGGATGATATTGACCTTCACAGTTCAGAAGATGATCTACTTAAGAAACAGTCAAGCAGAGCTTCATCACATTTACAGTCGAGCAATTATTTTTCTGATGAAAATGATGTCACTGCCTCGGAGCATATCTATTCGACGAGCATCATTGAGGATAACCTATTCCAGAGCACTGTTAAGGATACAGAGAGCCACAGCAGTCCTGATGTTGTTGTTGCTCCAGCTTTTGATGACTATAGCTCGGTTTTGGATGAACCTCAATTTGACACAGCAGATGCTTATCACGATGAACCAGAACAAGGATTGGGATTTTCATTGCTTGGCAGCAGCAGCAGCAAAACATCTGATCATATGCTAACAGAGCCAAATTCATGGAGCTTTGAAGGACACAAGTCTATGGGACAACCCAGCTCAGCCTCAACCTCAACTTCACATGTTCTAGAAAAGGAGAAGCCAAGTACTCCAATATTTGATGAAGGACCTACCAGTCCTCCAGCTTCTCTGCATGAGCTTGAGCCGTCAGCAATGTTTGATGATTATGACCGAGATTCTGATAGTGAAGAAGATGATCTGGGAAACAAAGGAAACATTTCTGGACATATAGAAGAAGAGCCAAAGCTGAAATCTCATAAGTCCCCTATGCCTGAAGTTCCTGAGGATCTAGGACGTTACTTTTTCCCCTCAGACACAGAAGACCAAGGAGATGACTTTAAGACACAGGAAGAATCCGATACAGAGACTCCTACGGGTCTCAGGTTTGGACCTTTGGCTGCTGGACTTGAGAATGAAAAGACTCTCCCATCTTATGGAATGAGTCCGCGAAGAGACGAGACATCATCCACTTCTGTAAAAGAGAATGTCCCAAAAGAGGTTGATCCTTCAATGTCGCCTTCTTTGGAGACGGTTTCTTCAAGCAGTATCAGGAAAAATGTTTACAATCAGAAAGAAAGCAATACGGACAGAAGACCAATCTCTATACTTCCAGATTCATCTTCTAGTGATGATGAATCCGAGATGGAACTTCTGAAGAAAGTTTCTGTCAGATATCAAGATAAAAGAACAGAGTCAAGAACCAGGCCCACACATATACATTCACGTGAAAGCCTTGAGGACTCGGAGGATGAATCCGAGATGGAACTTCCCAAGAGAGTTTCTGTCAGATATCAAGATAAAAGAACTGAGTCAAGAACCCGGCCGACACATATATATTCACGTGTCAGCCATGAGGACTCAGAGGATGAATCCGAGATGGAACATCCGAAGAGAGTTTCTGTCAGATATCAAGATAAAAGAACTGAGTCAAAGACCCGGCCAACACATTTACATTCACGTGTCAGCCCTGAGGACTCGGAGGAAAAAATACCAACTCCAGCTTCTACCAGAACTCAAGAAAGGAGAACCCACAAGACCACCCCTGCCTCTGCTTCTGTCTCATATTTTCACTCAATGTCCAGTGACGATGAAGGTGAGAAAGAAGTCCGTGGAGATGCTGCAGACATCCAGACCAAGCCTTATAGTTTCATCTCACGAAGAACAAAGGGCCAAGGGAGAAGACCATCCCTGGTTACTGTGAAAACTGACAAAGTCTCTCGTGATCAAGAATCTCCACCGAAGCTGAGTTCTGAGGTCAAGCTACTGGCTAAGCAGCAGGGATCAGCCTCTACTACGAGCTATATTTCAAAAACTGACAAAGCTTCTCACGATCAAGAATCTCCTCCAAAGCTAGGTCAAAAGGCCAAGCCAGCGGCTAAGCAACAAGGATCAGCTTCTTCTTTAAGTTTTCTTCCAAAAACCAACAAAACTTCTCATGACCAGGAATCTCCTCCAAAGATAGGGTTAAAGTTCAAGCCAGTAGCTAAGCAACAAGAGTCAGCTACTTCATCAAGCTCGTTTCCAAAAACTGATGAAGTCTCTCACTATCGAGAATCTCCTCCAAAGCTAACTCCCAAGGCCAAGTCACAGGCTAAGCAAGAAGGTCCAGCTTCTTCTTCAAGCTCTTTTCCTAAACCTGTGTCATCACCTGACCCAGAAACTCCTGGGAATGAGAAAGCTAGCCATGTTCATCCCAAGCTCCCAGATTACGACGATATATTTGCCAAGCTCGGGGCTCTTCGCCGCTAAATTTCTTTCGATCTGTTGATATATACATTCATTGTCTCACAAGGTTCCATTATTTTCTTTGATTGTTCAGTTTGTAGAGTGAACTTGATTTTCGCATCCTTTCTGGTGAGGTACTTCATCTGTTCTTGGCTTCCTTGTCACATATACAATCAGATTATTTTGTCATTTGGTGTCTTATAATTATACTTAAAGAGTATATGATTAACAAAGTGAATAATATATTGGTTCATACATTATCATTTCTATTTTGGTAGACGAACATGAAGAGAAATTACATTGAAAATCAGAGAAGTGTCAACTCTGTCTAAGTTGTTCTTCCACCAGTCTGATAGCTTCAATGGTGGAAAGAACATATTACTAGTCTAATATAAACTTGAAGCAAATGTTGTCATAAAAAGATCTTTCAATTTAACAACAAATGTGTTCTCTAATTGCCAATTTGTTCAAAGACAATGCAAGATACCAAACAAAAAAGACACAAGAATAAGATGTTCTAAGGATGGAAAATTCAAACTTTTTGTGAATCCTTTGACAGTAGTCTCTTGCCATCTGCTATATGGAAGCTATTCAATAAAAGAAACCAAGAACCTGACCACCAACATTCCGTTTAATCGCTTCTTCATGGTCCAAGATTCCATCTGGAGTTGTGATAACAACATAACCCCACTACAAGGAACAAATCAACAAAGTTAAGGTGATGCTAATGCAGACACATAAATTATGGATAGGGAAAAGAGAATAAAACTCGGGAGAAGAGACAAACCTGACGTGTTGGAAGAGTGCGTTCTGTGTATTTCTCAATCTCTTTTGCCCTAACGTCTTGCCTATAGGTAAGAGCTTTGCAGTCATTAACCCTCCCTTGCAAATCAACTGTTATTCTACCAACTCTATGTGGATCATCCACTTGAAAGTTCTTGATATAACCTACATTAACCATACACATTTTTGTAAACTAAACAAACTTAGAAAAAGTAGACTCCAACAAACACTATGAAACAGGTAAAGATACTTATAAAACTATACTCATATGAAATCGCTTATATAGAAACATAACCCATAAACAATCCCATCTATCAAAAAGTTATCTTACAAAATAGCTGAATAAGATTCCCAGAATAAGTTAAGGTAAGTAGGCATAAGCAGATCAAAGCTACTCTCAGACCTATGATAGAATCATAAAACTTAGTTCAACGAAGCAGATGAAGGAACTAGATCTTTCACAGTTCACACACATCATCATTTGATCAGAACAATGATTACCAAATTAAAAAAAAGGGAGAATTTTTCACCTTTATCCTTCATGATTCTGAGGAAGGAAGACATGACGGTAGAGATAGGTTTGAGCTCCACCGAAGCTTTTCCTCGTCTCTCCGCATTCACAATCGTCCTCAACGCATCGTTCAAAATCCTCCTCCCCATTTCTCTCTCTCCCGTCCAAAATCCGACGCTACTCAGTCAAATCGGAGAAATCTAAAACCCCAAATTCAATCAACTCATCAATAAGATTAAGAGAGACAAAGAGTGAGTGGTACTTTTTGTTATTTTTAAGAACTCGTAAGGGTAACTTAGACATTTAAAATTAACACGTGCGAGGTATTAACCACACGTGCTTATTTGTCTTCCAATTTCAATAAATAATTTTAGGTTCTATCCTTCTTCCTCCTTTTTCAATTCCCAAAAACCAATGGATGAGTTACCTCGAGAGCTCTTGGTAAATATTCTGAATCGACTCAACGATTCCAAATCCCTAGCTCGATGTCGAGTCACTTCCAAGAAACTAAACTCTCTTTCTCGAGAGGTTCAAACCGTCAATCTTATATGCACTTCGTATCGGTACTTGAACGCACGGTCAAGCGACGTCACACCTTTCAAAACGATAATCAAAAGCTTGATTAATGATTCTTCTATCATTCGTTCAATCTCAATCGGTGTCGATAAGGCGCTTACCAGGATGGCGCTTGATGACTGGCTTGAAGAGGATTACAATGATTTACACCTAACTGAGGTCGATTTCGTTCAGGAATGGCTGCCTAAGGTTCGTGAAGACCTTGAGATTTTGTCAATTTCAGATTTCTGGATTCAATCTTGCTGGAGAAAATCTGATATTTTGGCTCTCATTTCTTCAAATTGTAAGTTTTTTTTATATCAAATTTTCAATTCAGTCTTCATTTCCAATGATGATACATATATATATATATATATATATATGATATTTCCGATGATGTTGATGATCACTGTAACTAAAGAGTAAGTTCATTTCTATATTACAGGCAGTAAGCTAATTAAACTAGAGGTGAAGAATGCGTGGCTCTCAGTTTCTGGCCTAACCCAGTTGACTAATCTTACACATCTGACCCTTGAGTTTATTCGACTTGATGATGAGAATCTAGAGAAGGTCAATGCTTGTTTCCCTTTTCTTCAAGTACTTAATTTGATTGGTGTTGGAGGACTTCGTGAACCAAGAATCCACTTTCTATATCTAAAGAGTTGCCGTTGGACTGTATCTAATGCTCCACTTTCCTTGGCTATTGTCGCACCAAACCTCCTTGAACTCAAGCTGAATTGCAACAAACCGAAATCTCTTCGCATCGAAACACCCAAGTTGGTTATTTTCCATCTTTATATTGAGAACGCGGAAGGTGTTAGTTTCTCAGAGTTTCATGATCTGAATACATTAGAGCTCAGATCTCCTGACATGGTTACTCTAATCCACAATGTTCGTTTTGGAAACATGATCAGAAAGCTTACATTGGGTTCAGTCAAGTCTATAGAACACTCCCAACGGCTAATACTTGGATTAGGAACACTCCTCGAAGCATTCCCTGGCATCAGAACTCTTAGTTTGAGTCCCAGGATTTGGTCAAACATGGAAACCCATTTCCGAATCGAAGGTCTAGTAGATATGAAGGGAACCAGTAGCTTGAAGCAAATAACAGCACGTATTCAGACATCAGATTATACTGATGTTCAGCAAACAGTTTCATTTATCAGGTATATACTTGATAACTGTAGAGGTTTGACAGACATGAGATTGATGATTCACCAGGACAAAGATCCTAGAATAAGAACCAACCTGATCTCAGCGTGCATGATGATGAGTAACCCGAGAGTAAGATGGAAATGGGGAATATGGGCTGAAGGAGCTGAAGATATGTGGATCTAGGATAGCAACTAAGTCCTATCATTCAAGTCTAGAGCTTGAATTCTTCTGTAGTGATGATGGTTAAACAAAGAATTGGATTTGATGCCTTAAGTGTTTGCATATGTTATGCTCTAAATTTCTCAGGGTTTTTTAAAGTACTCATAAAGTGGTATGTACACAAATACAAATATAAACCGTGTAATATCAATAGTTTCACCATATAAGGAGGATTTGGATTTGAAAGGATCTTGTTGGTAATTTTTAGTTATCAAAAAAGAAAGTTACCAAAACAAAAGGGGCGTTCCGAGAATCGAACTCGGGACCTCTCGCACCCAAAGCGAGAATCATACCACTAGACCAAACGCCCTTTTGTTCAATGTTAACGTTTCAGTATATTTGGCCAAATAACTCTTACCTGACCTCACATAACTAAATCTAGGGTTCTGCAGAGACTATATAACTAATCATCGTAACGTAACTCCGGCACGAGACTCCTCTATTCCGCCACACTCGAATTGCAAGGTGCGCTTGAATCTTCTGATATCGTTTCGTGACATCGATTTTGACCATGATCTCTTAGTTGATATATGTTTTATTAATTGTGTACTTTTATAATGAAAATGTAGTGAAAGAGGTAGAAATGGCTACAGTACCAGGACAGCTGATCTGGGAGATCGTAAAGAGAAACAACTGTTTCTTGGTGAAACAGTTTGGTAGAGGTAACGCTAAGGTTCAATTCAGCAAGGAGAGCAACAATCTCTGCAACCTCAACTCCTACAAACACTCTGGTAATGTTCAGCTCTTGTTCATTTCCTTGTATGTCTATCAAAATGTAATTAAGAAAAATTAACGTCTTATTAAATTCGATCAATGTATTAAGTTGTAATTGATCTCTGTAAAATTTTGTTAAGCTTGTATCTTTTGTTGCTGTTGGGTGATTGGATTTGTATTTGTATATGAAATGTGATTATATTTTTAGTCTCTTTTAAATGATTACAGGTTTGGCAAACAAAAAGACCGTGAGTATTCAGGCAGCTGACAAGGAGCAAGCTGTGGTTCTTGGTACCACTAAGACCAAGAAACAAAACAAACCTAAGCTCACTGTTAGCAAGTCTGTCCTCAAGAAAGAGTTCCCCAGGATGACCAAAGCTGTTGTTAATCAGGTATTATGGTTACTTTTTTTCTTACTGTGATTTAGGCTGGTAGCTTAGGCATGTTGGGGTATTTGCAAAGTCTTATGGATCAGTGTTCTTATAAATTGATACTTTTAGGTTTGATAACAGTTTTATGGGCTGTGATGAGAAAGCTAACACGTAAGAAGAGCAATAAACTCCTTCGTGGGGTTTTTCTTCTATGAAATATATTTGTTACGCTTGGCTTCTGAGCTTTAAACTTTTAGCTTTTGATTTCAAGTTAGTGATTTTGTCTCTTTTTCTGTGACATATATTATCTGGGATGAGAAAGCTGACATATAAGGAGATCTTTGTTAATTTCTTCAATGTTACATAATTTCTCAATAATAAGATAAAGTATAATCATTACTTAGGAGTTATGCAATTATTATCAGTGATGAGAAAGCTAACACGTAAGAAGAAGACAACTTTGTGGTGTTTTTTCTTCTATGAAATATATTTGTTAAGCTTGGCTTCTGAGATAGACTCTTTCTTCTGTCAACCATTTCATGTTGCTTTTGTATGTTTCTGTCTATCAATATTATTCATATTGTTGTTATCTTAATTTATCAGGTTGTGGACAACTACTACAGGCCTGATTTGAAGAAGGCAGCGCTTGCTAGGCTCAGCGTCATCAGCAAAGGTATTAGAGTTGCCAAGTCTGGCCCCAAGAGGAGAAACAGGCAGGCTTGATTACTTCATACCACTGAGCTAATAATTTACTTCCATAAACCGCTTGTTGTGAGCCATTGAGAGTTTCTAGACAGCTTGTAGGTTAAAGATTTTTCATGAACAGAGTTTTGCCAAATGATAATTAAAGTATTAGTAATATGATTTTGTGCAAAATTTATTCTCAAACACTTATCACTGTCATTATCAAAGAACAGCTACTGTAAGTGGCCACTGTGTCTTCTCAATACATGTATGCAAAGATGTATTGATTGGCATCAGTGATTCTAACAATGTTATTTGCCTTGGTTCTCAAGTATATTTAGAGCCATAGATAATGTAATCTAAAATCGTATGTAAAACTCTTGTTGCCTGTGAAACAAATGTAATCTAAAGGGGTTTATCTATAAGTTTAAGATGTTTAAATCTTGTGGACTCTGAAACCAATTTCCTCGGATGTAAAATTCTCTTTCCAGCTCTCAAACTCAGATCCACCAAACACAACTTTCTTTATCCCGACATAACTGGACCAAAAGACCATCAAACCTTAGAACTTCCACGCATCTTTAAGTTAAAGACAGAGAGAGCGCTGAACTCACTCTGAGCTGATTTGTGTCAATGCGTTTATCAGAACATCAAGAATCAACGGCTCCGAGGTCCCAATATCAAGCCTGTCAAAACCATAATTGAGATTCAGTCGTTAACAGTAACAAATCTGAAGAAGACAGATAAGTTCCCAAAGCTAAAGCTACTAGCCTTCAGAAAAACGTAATGAGAGTGATCACCAGATTCTAGCGACAGTATCTTGGACCTCAAGATCCCCAATATTATAAAATGTGGTGGGCTCAATATTAGCTCCAAGGATACCATCATAGTTTGGCCTCTTATCCAATGGTGCTTGTGATAGCTTCACCATATATGGGGCAAAAGAGAAAGTAGCTTAATGCTTATATTATGATTTTTAACAAAAGAAAACTGAATACATAAATGCTTTAACGTTCTCAATCAGAGACATACTTGCATATTCATGGAGTTGTATCCACCAAGTCGTCCAAGGATATGCCAGGAACGGATTGTCTTCAAGATTTTAGCCACCAAAACAAAGAGACAAGAGTCATTTGTTTCGTATCTCCTCAAGAACGTTAAAGATGTAGTTTGAGAGGGTGCTCACATCAGAGATCAAGGCTATATCTTTATCCAGTGGTGCATTGTAAAACTCCAACCACATGTATGAATTCGAATACTCAAATCTTCCAAAACAACAAAACCAAGAGAGAGTTAGTACTTAGTAGTCATCAATAGAATACAAACAAACAAACAAAAACTAACGAGATGAATAAGGCAGTGATATCAACAAATACTAAACTAGCTGATCAAATGTGCAAGCAAAATCAAACCAAGAGAATCACATAACATCAACAAGATGAACTGGTCCAAGTCACTCACTTGTTAAAAGTCACTTGCATAGAAGTTGCAGAACCAGTCTTAGTGTGAATAATTTTGTTCCTCTTCCTCCTTAATCTCTCTTCCATCTATAAAGTGTTCATTTGATACCAACCATTTCAAATCTAAGTTTCAGCTCATACGTTACTTGATCATCAACTCAACAAGTGAAATTGTAAGATTCATTAAAAGATCAAAGAAATCAAATTTACCTTCTTTTGAGCTTTATCTGGATTATCTAAACAATCTCCAAGAATATCAGCGAACTCAGGGTCTTTATCGTAATTAATATCCTCTTTTTTGTTTCCGTAAACGACTCTCTTCTTCGTAGAGAACTCATCTTCTTCAAATTCCTCTGCAACTTCTTCTATTTCTCGACCTATATCATTTACTCGCAACTTTACACTCTTCCTCGACCAATTCTCACGCGTCTCCTGGTCCTGGCTTCTCAGTACCTTAACCGTGCCGGTGACTCGAAACGGTGTCAAATTGTAGTCTGTAGAAGCAAAGATTCGAGTAGTTGGTGTTCTTCGCCGTAGAAGGATGAATAAAACATTGAAAGTGAAGCATTTTTTTGTTCTTCTTCCTCTTTACTTAACCTTTGACTGAGTTCTGCAGGTAACTTGGAAGAGATGATGGAGTGAAGAGTTTATTGTAGCTAAATACAGAGGTACACGAATATTAAGCTTACCTGGCACTATCAGGTTACACTGGTTGGGTATTCACACAAAGCCCATTGGGCCAAATATTGGTCCATTCGTAAGGCTTTCATATGTGTATTATAGTCTTTTCTTGATGATAGATTTGACGTTCAAAACCCAAAAACAAAAGCAATATATTTTAAAAAATCACTTCATTTGAAAAATCTGTACAAAAAGCGCTTATAGGATAAATTAAAAAGGATACAGCGCTAAAAAAAGTATCGTTTAGCAAGTTACAAATGAAAAAAAAAAAAAAAAAAAAAAAAAAAAAAAAAAAAAAAAAAAAGTAGAATAAGAGTCTATTATAACACTGTACATGGCCGGCCACCACGGTTTTTTACTTCCAGACCTTAATGGCTCCATCTCTGCTGCTTGATATCAACAGTCTTTGGTTCAGTTTTACAGATGCTAGAGCTTGAACTGAGTCACGGTGACAACCCACTGTATCTGTTGCAGCAGCTGCAAGTACTGCCTTTGCCGTCAGTTTAGTTGCCAGAGGCCGCCTCTTTGTCTCCTGTCAAATAGTCACAATTTCATACCAAAGTTTCTTAGTAAAAGCTTATTAACTGCAGGATTATCGTGGTTATGTGAAGATCAAAGATAATATTTAACCAACGGACCTGAACAAATTGCACGCCGGAGTTGGATTTGAGTTCATAGAAATCATCGTTCCCGACTCCTTTAATACTCGGACCGCATATACAGTAACTTCTCTCAGGGCTGTGTTGGTCCAACACACAGAAACAGGACTTGTATCAGTTTTTGTTTATATCCAGAAGAGGTGTAACAAAACTTTTGAATTGTATAAACACAAAGTTGAAGTTTTAGATTTAGAACCTGGAGTAATCCCAACGCCGAATCTTCAAGTCAGTACCACCTGTTAACAAGTCGCCTCCAGGTAACGGAAGCAAAGAGCGGATACCAGGAAGACGAGGAGGAGGCTCGTTCAACTCTTCGATTCTGTACTTGGAGCTCATGTTCTGGCGAAGATTCGCCTTGGCATTTACCTTATTGCTTGGTAACTTCCATTGAAATTCGGAAATATCTGTCTCATTTTCATAGTTGGCTACTCTCAATACCTAAACAATCTCAACAGAATCAACCCATTAGTACTCCAAATCGATATCCAACTCAATGATAGAGGTGCAATATAACAATAAAACATCATTACCTTGTTACAGCTACCTAACTCTGCATTCCAGAGTGATACTTCATTGCAACCGGCAGCAACATAAATAAGAGGTTTCATAGTTGTAGACACTGGAGCACTTGGAGAAGGAAGAAAGCAGAGGCACATCTTCTCAATGGGGCATTTGATAGGATATTGCCATGAATTTACGGGAACACGAAATCTCAAATCCCAAAGAGTAAGCACTCCCCTTGAAGACCCAGAGACGAACCAATTCCCGCAAGGGCTTGTAACCAAAGAAGACACATAACCTTCTTCAGGATTTGCTTTCAGTGTCCATGCATCTAAATCTGATCTTGTATCCCAAAGATGGATTCCACAGTTTTGGGTACTATACATTACCATCGGACCAGAAAGGCTATCAGCAGTATAATTCAAGAGAGAAACTAAAGCGCCTTCTTTAACATCCTTCTTTTTAATATCAACAATGCCTGAATATTTCTCCACTACATTCCCCAAGCCTCTGGAGATATGGTCAATGGAAAACATATGTATCACTCCATCCGAGGCACCGACTACAACTTGTGTTGAATTCCGAAGCATTGTTGTGCACATCCCTCTGGTTCCCTCAAGATGATATGTTAGCCTTGACCTAAACGAGATGTCCTTTTCCAGTTTTCTAGAGTCCCACACCTTCACTGTGGAATCATCTGATGCACTAACAAAAAAGCTATGATCGCTTGAAGTGGCAATGTCGTTGACCACAGAGCGATGCTCCTGTAAATGAGCAACTAATACTCCACGAGGCTTCCATCCTGAATCAGCAATTGATGTCCTTGACAGAGATGGTTCTCCTAAAAGATCCGTTGGAGAAGAAGCATCTTCTGAAATTACAGAGGCATTTTTTGAGGAGCTTGAAACACCAAGATCTTGAAATTTACTAATGGCTGAGGACATTTGATCATTTTCTCTGCTTTCTGGCTCATGTACAACTCTGTAAAATTGTTTAGAATTAGTACCTACATGGAATGACCCAGAAACCAGCTTAGGCACTGGGGCCGAACTAGCCAAGCTAAATGATTTACTCATGGAATCCATCCATGGCACTGACAATGAACCCATTCCCAGAGAGTTCATCTGCAATGAAGACTCGGAAGCGACAGGAGGATTCGTAGCTGTTCGTTTTTCCATACCAAATGAATAGAGAGGTATACCCTCTGGTTTGACATAGCTATTTGTACCAGATAAATATGGTGCCATAAAACCAGAGAACTGCAACTTTTCGGAATACAAGGGATCACGTAGCTCAACAGTGCTAGAAGCATGGGGTCTTGGGTTTCTTAGGATTCTCGATTTAACATCCTTTTCTGCATATTTTCCTTGAACTTCTTGTTGCTGTGAACCACTCCTAATTGGTTTTTGTCCTTCCACTTTCTGCTTCTGTTCAGCCCCATAGTCTATTGAGCTCAACTCCCCTGTATCTTTGTCAAACAACTCACCAGTTTTCCAATCTTTCGATTGAGGTGAAGAACTGTACCATATCTTTCTCTGTCTTGCTGCAATTTCTGGTTTCCTGGCTTTTTCGAGGATACGGTAAACTACATCCCTTGTGACTGGGGGCTTCAAACAAGAAAGTAGACCTTCCTCAGAAGCAATTAACACAGGCAGTCTACTGAGAAAGGGACGTATAACTGGGGCAATAAAAGCAAAAGAGTCAACTGCACCTAAGCATTCACTACTCGCGGCGATGAAAGTGACGACTGCCCTCCTTACCCATTGAGATGGATAGCACAACAAAGGATAAACACACTCTATCATTTGGAGAATAGCTCTCTTCCGCAAGAAACTACCCTTGCATAATGTGGATAAGCAATCCAATGCATTGACAATGACAGCCTCTGTCAGATCACTTAAAGCTTGATCAATATAAGGCAAGAGATACTCCTCCACACTTCTCTGACCAACAAAAAAGCATACAAAAACAATTTTCTCAAAGAATACAGACCTTAGCTGTTCATCTCTTTCATTTAGAAAGGCAGGGAGGATCGGTAGTAGAAATTCGTTACTCTGCCTCTGACCAAAGAAAAAGCAGAGCTCCCCTATGTCTTGAAGGAGTGCTCTTCTTACATTTGGGGTTTGTTTTGGACCCATTACAAGATCTTGAACAACTTCAGCTATAGTTTTCCTAAGCTGTGAAAGCTGTGCATTTCCATTTGCTTTCAGCAACTGACTAGGGGAGATCTGCGGCGAATTCACTTCACTAAGAACCCCTACTTCGCTCAACTGGAAAGAATGTATCAAGAATCCATAAGCAGTTAGAGCAAGTTTTGCAATATTGCTGGCATAACATATCCTCACACTCTCTTCTGGATCATCAGGAAGCATGGAGAGCATCGGAAATATGTACTCTGGGAAAATCTTTGCATCACTGGGAGGAAAATCTCGGACAAGCGGCAGAATGTCACACAAAGCTTCCATGGCAGCACACCGCACAATTGCTGTTGAATCAGAAAGCAAGGCAACAACGTATGGAAGTACACGCTGTAAGCGGTCTTCATCATCAATATACAAAGAGCAAGACCTCAATAGAAGTATAGCTTCCCTCCTCAAATGAGGCAACTTGATATTACGGATACAAGAACAGAGCATAGATGCAATCAAAACCATTCCCTCGCATCTCATGCTAATCTCTACCGGTAGAAAAGGTGAGCCATAAGTGTCAGAACGACTATCATAGAGAGACATCAATGTACCCAAATCATCAATTGTTATTTTTCTCAAGAAAGGATGGCGATTTTTCTTGAGTGCATCAGAAATAGAGTGAAGGATCTCGTTCTTATAGTTTACTGTATTCCTTATCAAGTCCTTAGATGTATTTATTTTGTGATTTGCAAAAGTTTCATGTACCTTGCTTGCATCCACAGGATTAGAAGGTACAGGAGGATCAATGAAGATCTCATCACCTGGCTTATTTTCCATCATCTTATTAAGTATTTCTTGAAATATCCCCTGGCACGTTGCCACCTTAACATAATGAAGCAAAAAGATATCAAGCAACTTGATGTTGAATGAAAAAAGAGTTTTCAGAAAATGTAACTGTTACCCTCATATCTGCAGGAAGTGGATTCCAACAACAATATAAAGCGTGCAGAAATGGTGAGAAGTAGTTTGGGAAAACAACTCCCACAAAATTTTGCAGGTAGTTTTCAGCAGATAGGCGTGCTTCGGGTTCTAACTGAATCATATGAAGAATCATCTTGCGAATTCCTGTATCAGGAATCTGAATCCAATAAAAAGAGAAGGATCAACAAAGATTGAGTAGAAAGAAAGGTATAACAATCAGCCAAAAAGAATGGTCAATCCACTTAGATGGAAGGTGACAAGAATGCTATTTGAACATCAAAAGAATCAATGTGAAAAGATCAAAAGAAAGAAAGATATGGAGAGGGAAAGAGATTGATACCCATAAAGAGAAGATGAAATAGAAAGATGCAACAGGAAATACCTTTTCAAGGAGTTGGCTAGGATCATGTTGCCCTCTACGATAAGCGAGAAGCTGAGCCAATTCAAATAGTGGCTGACCCTCAAGAAAAAGCTCTGCTATCACACACCTGAAGCATTAATATAAAAATATTGCAATATGTTATCAAAATAAAATATGTGTATGCTTATGTTTTAAGGTATGAAAATGTTTTCCCATCTTGAAACAAATGCGTTCTTGAACGATAAGAGGTTATTTATCTTGCTATACAAATAAAAAGATTGAATAGATAGGAGTATGACAAAAAAATGGTATATTAGCTCACCCCACAGCAAATATATCCATGGACGGCTTTAATGGAGCATCTTGTGCTACTTTTGTGTCACCTCCATGCTCATAGAATCTCTGTAATTAAGCAACAATCTGTTTAAACTTTTTATAAAAAAACATGACCAACAAGAAAGGGTGTTTTGTTGGTGATGGTTCCACAACCGAGGTGTAATAGAACAATTAATAAATCGTGATGATGTTCTATAATACCTCTGGAGCCAGATAACAAAGTCTTTCTCCCCTTGTATCATAGAAGAAGGAAAAGTCTGAAGGATCATCATATGGAATGTATGTGGGTTTAAAGGATGCAAAATCAGCAAGGTAAAGCCAGTTCCAGGAAGTGACCAATACATTTTCGCACTTGATATCACCTAAAGGAATAAATTCACACGCACAATAAATTTAGTGCATCAGCATGAGGATCATATGCACTCGGACTATTAAAGCTTACCATGACATATATCCTTCTCATGGCTCTGCTTCACAGCAAGAAGCAACTGCAGAACAAACAAAGATTAGAAAACAGTTTACTCCCAAAAAATAAAAACCTTAATGACTCAAATAAAGTGGTGCAAAACCAAGAATAAAACCTGAAATGCCAACCATTTCTTCTCTACAAGACTGAGAAAAGGCCGAGTACTCAATCGATCATGTAGATTACTGAAAAAGTATTGCCTCACTAGATACGCCGCTTTATCAGTCTCTTGCCAAAACTACAAACAATTAAAGAAACAAAAATCAACCCACCAACTACGAAAACCGACACTGACAGAACTGAGAGTATCAATAAAACTAATCTTCTTGCAGGAGTAGGGTGAAGCTACAAACTCATTCTTCAACCATTGAAACAACTAAACCAAATCCTCAAGCCTATCACAAAGACCCAATATTCAGTTTCTTTATTCATCAGATAAAAAACTATACAAAGATTACCTCAAATTCTACGACGAAATTCTCCAAATTACTAACTATTTAAAACTCTCCTATGATCAAAACACCATCCCTTAGAATCACTAAAAACACAAGGAGAAGACTGAAAAATCGAATCGAAACCTGAAATGGCCAAACGTGAGGATGTTCTAGAGACAAAAATATAGCCTTGATCTTAACGAGACGTCTCTCATACTCTCTAAGATCGATCGAATCACCACGCTTGAAGTAAACCTTAACAAGCACCAATCCTTCATCGTGCTTACAAAGGATCGACTTAAAAAATCTTCCTCGACCTAAAACCTCCTTTAGAACCAGATTGTATGAAGATGGTAAGTCGTGGAGGTAATACTCCGTCGCCGAGACTTGTGTCGTCCGAGCGATCTTATTCCCCATCGAAGACTAAAATCAAATAATGTCTCCTTCGATTGAGCAAAACAATCAGCTGGATTCCAATATGGAATTTGATAATTCCGGCGGAGTTGTCTCCGGCGACGTAGGAAGGAAGGAAGGAAGAGAGTAGTAATTTGCGTGTTTTGGACTTAGAATATTTTTGGATGAGTTTCACTTTCTCCCCTCAATTCGACACGTTACCTAAGTTATATGTATTAACATTTACATTTATTCTTAATATGTGTATTAAACTTTTATACTTTTGAAATTACTCAAATTTTCACCTTTTGTTTTATATTACAAAAAGTGGCAACTTTATTAGAAACTTTTTATTTTTTTTTCAAGTGGAAGCTACAAGATTGAGATTTTTATTTTGTAGTTTTAAAATATATATATATATATATATATAACCAAATTAAGTAAAATTAACTAACATAAACTTTAAATTCCAAAGCTTAAAAAGATAGTTTAATACTGCTCTACCGTTTAGATAATCAAAAGAGTCAACATATTATTGTTATCTTTTCTGTTTAGATGATAAAGGAAATGATATTAAAATTTTAATGGATATTCGAATTAGAAAAATTGATTGATATATGAATCAAACCGATCCAGATAAAAGAACCACAAATTGTAAAGACAATAATTTTAAATTAAAATAAAATAAAAAATATCTAATTATTATTTCATATTATACATACTAGAATTGAAAATTTAAGAAAAAATATTATTTTCTAAATTTTGTTGTCGAAACAATTTTAAAAGACTTTTCTTTTTTTTTTATCATATTGGGCCACAGAGGATAGGCCCAATAGCCCAACATCCCACCAAGAGAAATGTGACCCATTGGCCACATAAGCCTCATACTCATTACTCACTCTAAAGGGAAGCAAGCACCTAGTGATAAATTCTTGATGGTAAAATGATATTATTTTTGTTATAATGATAGAATCTGTGAAATTTTTAAAAGAAAATCTCTCTAAAATTTTCTTAAATTTTATAATCATCATAATTTTATACTAATTACTATCAAATAACATACCTTGTGTTTTCTTTCTTTTTAGCTATATAATCCTATTTTAATTGTGTTTTAAAATATATATTTTGTTGGTTATACTATTTATAATGTATTGTTATTAAATTTCAATTAATTTATTAGTGTAATTGTTCTAATAATTTTAACAAATATAGAGCAAATTAACTAACTAATACAATTGAATATGTTTAATATGTAATTACAATATACTAATAAGGAATCCTTTAATTAATAATCAAACCTAGGTGAAATATTTAAGTAAAACTTTAAAACTAACAATATTAAAAATATAAATATTATATTAGTGAGAAAACAAAGTCATACCCATTTATCAGAAAATATAATTTGGGCTATTGGATATTGAATATTAATGGATTTGAATTTATTTTAAATTCAAAACAAAATATAATGATATTTAATTAGATATTTGTTAAAATACATAAAAATACACTATTATTGAATTAAACATTTATTTTGTATTTTAAAATACATTAAAACAGTGTTATTCAACATTGATTTTATTTCTATGTATTTGGATTACTATTTTATTGTATTTCTTACACAAAACATGAGTAAATAAAATACTATCATTTCCCATAATATTTCACAATATCTTCCAAAATAAAATACATAAAAGATTGAATTTAATAGAATTACAAAACTACCAATTTGAATAACATTAGAATTTAAAGTATTATAGAAGAAGGACTAAAAATAATAACTCCAATAACACATAAATTTTAAATAATTTATTAAATGAATAGTTGAATAACACTAGAAATCAACATTCTATTAAATTCTATTATAATGTTGAAAAAGTGAATGCTAAAATTTAAATTCTATTAAAGATAATTACTTTCAAATCTTTTATAATTTTTAAAATTCTTAACTTATCTGTTCAATTCACATTCTATTAAAAATCATTACATTAATTAGTTGAATACACCCACCTTAATTTTCTTTCCAAAAAAATTTCTATAAATCGAAATCATAATGGACGCACAAAAAAACAAATTACTTGAAAGTTGTTTTTGTTTGAATTCTTCAAACAAACAAAACAATGAAAGAAGTAGTTTATGTTCTGTTACTTGTTCTTCTTGTTTCGATTTCAGATGCAAAAGTAAGGAAACCAAATGTTGGAAACTTCCTCCAGTGCCTTCGTAATCGGACTTATCCGGCGACTCCGATCACTGAAGCACTCTACACTCATGATAATTCCACCTTCATGTCATCTTACGTGTCCTACACGAAGAACAAAAGGTACTCAAACCCTAACGACTCAAAACTAATAGCTATTGTTGCTGCAAAACATGAATCTCATGTTCAAGCAACCGTGATCTGCGCAAAGTCAACCGGAATCCAGATCCGTATCCGAAGCGGCGGTCATGATTACGAGGGACTTTCATACATCTCGTCTGTGCCATTTGTTATTCTCGATATGTACAATCTCCGATCTATAACCATTGACGTGTCAGCCAAGAAAGCTTTGGTTCAAGCTGGTGCAACCTTGGGAGAGATCTACACCAAAATCTCAGAAGCTCGCAAAACACTAGCGTTTCCGGCTG
>KE156847.1:32086-56646 GCA_000411055.1 Leavenworthia alabamica
CTGAGCGGGAAGCCTGAGAGAAGCCATCACCAGTTGGAAAGAGAAGAGACAAGTGAGTTGAGAGATAGAGAGAAGACAGTTGATGAGAGTTTGGCCACGTCAACTCGTGTTTTTTTTTTGTGAAACTGGATTGATTTGTTGCCTGCCACGGAATTAATTTGAGAAAACACTTTTTTATTTATGGGCCGGTTTGGGCTCAAATTCTATTTCTAACCGGGTTCTTTTTTCATTCAAAAGTCCCTTCAATTGGATATTATCCATATTTACATTATCTTCTGACACTAGACAGTTGGAGACTTGGGCAATAAAATATCAAATTTTTATCTTCCTGAAATTAAGAAGTCAGAAAAGTTTACATATTCATGAACAAAGAAGTTTAGAAACTTTGAAACCACAAAAGCTGCCAAGAAATATAGCAACATGAATTATTAGAAACGTGTTTTTTTTCATTTTATCGTCGTAATATTCGACGGCTAAAGAATATAAAACTCGAGATGTGGGCTTTTGGATCATACCCGATATTTTAGTAACACAAAATCTGTAGCAGAAATTTTGATGATTTGTTGAAGTCAATCTAGATTTGCAATGACCGCATCAACAACTTCTTGAGTTGTGCTTTTACCACCAAGGTCTTTGGTCCGACACTTTCCTTCAAAGATGACTTTTTTCACTGCTGTTTCAAGTCGGTCAGCAAATGAAGGAAACTGAAGGTGTCTAAGCATCATAGCTGATGAGAGAAGTAACGCTACTGGATTTGCCTTGTTTTGCAATACTATCTTGTCTTTCCCTACATTTCCTGCTGATGCACCTTGCTCAAAGACCGCATGGTCAGCTCCAACATTTCCTGTTTTCATGTTTAAATGTCACAGATTTATAAAAAACATTCTTTATCCAATATTGCAGCTTGAGAGTTTAATGAGAATATATATAACTATAAGCTTTTATTTTTGTTTTACCTCCAGGCATAACTCCTGTGCCTCCAGCAATACCAGCAGCAGTATTTGCAACTAAATTACCATAGAGATTGGGTGTAACCTAGAGCATACATAAATGAAAGAGAAGGTTAGATAAAGATTCAATAGCAGCAGTTAAAAAGTTACAAGCCCAGATAGACAAAATGCTCTCTTAATGAAAACATACCATGACATCGAACTGCTCTGGTTTAGCTACAAGTTGCATACAACAGTTATCAACAATAATTTCATTGTAGGTGATACTCGGATACTTTTTAGCAACCTCACGACAAGATTCCAAGAACAAACCATCAGCAAGTTTCATGATGTTAGCTTTGTGCACTGCTGTAACTTTCTTCCTATTGTTCAGGTATGCATACTCAAAAGCATACTTTGCAATACGCTCCGAGCAGAACTTAGTGATCACCTTACCATACAAATAGGATCAGATCAACGAATACAAACATAGGTTTTAACAAAGCTAAGATTCCACAATTAAGATCCAAACTAACCTTAAGACTCTCAACGACACCAGGAACAACCTCATGTTCAAGTCCAGCATATTCACCTTCAGTGTTCTCTCTAATCACAACGATATCAACGTTTTCATGGCGAGTAGGCAAACCAGGTAAATTAAAACAGTTGACTAGAGACGCAAAGAGGTCAAGCTCTTTTCTAAGCTGAACATTTAGCGAACTCACACCACCACCAACAGGAGTCTTAAGTCCACCTTTCAAACATACCTTATTCTTCCGTATCGATTCCATTACTTCCTCAGGCACACGACTCATTTCACCGTGAACATCGTACTTCTCAAAGAAGATCGGCGCGTGCATCGCTTCCATCACCTGTTCAACCGCGTTTGTCACAAGTGGACCTATTCCATCTCCAGGAATCAGCGTAACCGCGCGTGGTGCTCCGTCACCAGGTCTAGGCATGTAAGTCACGGATCGGGTTTGAATACTTGATCCATTACCGTTTCTAGCTAGATTCTTCAAGAGAGTTAGCGATCGCCGATACATCTTTACGCCGTAATTTTGGGTTGAATCTGATTGAAAGAGAAGAAGATTCTTCGACCTTTGTCCTTTGGATGCTAAAGGCGGACGAAATGCGTTTATTGTTATATTTCATGTATTTACACAATTGGTCCTTCAAATATTTAACCTCATTATTTTATTCCCATAATAAACAATTTGGTCATTTTCAAAGTCGTCGTCAAAGTGTATTTGTCTCCTTTATTTACCCTCATTAACAATTAACTGTAATAATATTTTCATTCATAAAAAAATAGATGACAAATTATATACAAACAATAAAAATACATATAAGCATGTTTTTGGTAAGCATCGCCTTATTATACAACAAAAAAATCTGCTAAGCCGATGCAGAAACCAAGTTCAGTACTACTGTTTGCAAAATGGTAAGATCCAAGAGCACTTAAAATAAGTATACAAATCATGCCCATTGCTATAAAATGGTGAGTAACATTACTATATATTTTAACACACTATTAAATTAGTTGAAATCTTCTGGTCTTTTCTTTCTTTTTGCAAGTACAAAACCTTACCTGATTGCTTATAACGAAGGACCAAGACCACTGCTACCATATGAACCTCCCAACTTCACTTGAGAAGCTTCATGAACACTGATCTTTATTGTGCGGCTCTGTGATGATCTATAAATGTCGATACATTCCTCAAGATCCGCTTCACAAGTCAAAAGAACCCATTCCTTGTCATCATCCAGGTACTTAAGATCAAAGAGTGCAATATTATTATCTATGTTAAAACGTCTAGCAATCTCATGTTGTAACTCTCTAAAGCCCCAAGTAGGAAGCAAAGTAAACCGTACTTTGGCTTCACCAAATGTGGCTTTCACTTTAGATGCACCTTCAGCTTTCAACTTCCTGCTACTACTTTCAGGTAAGTTTTCGAAAAGAGGATGCTCACTGAATGTTTTGTGGCTTAGGGTTCTAGAGAGGTACTTTGTTTCTTCTTCATTCATGGTATGTAGTCTTACTTCGCTACGAGCTCTCTTCAAGATTGCGCTAGCATTTTCAGCCATCAAAATGGTTGAAGTGTTTGAGGTATTTCCAGTATTGGTGGTACTTTGATTAGCTCCAGTTGAACAACAAGTGCTTGAACCAGAGCTGTGGCTACAAGAAGATGTTGGTGGTGATTTTGGTGCTGCAGCAGTTCCTTGTGCTGAAACACCGTTCTTGTTTTGATCATTTAAGTTCATTGACTGGTCAGTGTTCTTCAAGGAAGTGCCAGTACCACTAGACATATGTGGAGAGCTTAGTTCTGGGAAACTTGTATAGAATGAATCAAGTTGAATAGAGCCTTGAACACCTTGAACAGAGTCTATAACAAGTTGGAGTTTCTTTAATGAGTGTCCCACTTTCTTGATCTTCCGAGAAGGCCATCTTGTTATCCCATGTTGTCTGCATATTCTTTTCAAGGTAGTTGGACAAACTAAAACATAAGAAATGGACCATTAATGTCTAAGGAAAACTGATAAAATAGAGTTAAGTAATAACAAGAAGTTGTTCTTACCACCAATGCTCTTGGCTGCATCTTTGAGGCTTCCTGCAAAGTATTGTCTAAGAACTTCTATACCTATTGTTTTTTCTGTTTTTGTTCTTCTCTTCTCACCTGGTCTTCTACTTCCTAGTAATGTCTGTCCCACACCAAATGAAGCTGATTCAAAACTTGGATCCATGTTGATTCTGAGTCTTGAATCTGAACTAAAATTATTGTGGCCTGATCCAATATGATTGTTATCCCATCCAGATGTAAGCTTGAATTCTTCTTTTGGCTCTTCTTTTTGGTACTCCCAAGAAAGCGATACGCCTTTGCCTTTCTCATTCGCCTTTATCATGTGTGAGATCCATGAAGAATCTTCTTGAGAAATTTCTTCCAAAGGCAAAGATTTCTGATTCTCTCTCGTTTCTACATTAATAAGCGTCTTCTCTGCAAAAACTACTTCTTCTCTAACAGGAAACACCACTTCTAGCTCTAGCTCTTTGTCAATGACAAGATTTAAGCTTCTGAAATCTTGCTGCAGGGTCACAGAGAGTGACTTGAGCATTTCTTGTTGCGCTTCTGTGTCAAGGCAAGCTTTTGGAAAGAAGAACTCCAAAACAAACTCAACCGAACCATTGAATTTGCTTTTCAACGGGACTGCTAAAGCAGCATGTAGCCCAGAGATCTTAGCATGGTGTGCAAGAGGGTAGTTGGTTTTGCTAAAGGTCGTTACTTCAGGTACAAAAAACAGTTTTGTTGCTTTGAAGGCTTTACCTACAATGCCTTCTCCTTGAAGCAAATGGTGTTCAGAACATGCTTCTAGAAAGTTATTACTCTGTTCATCAAGAACAAAGCAAGCTCTATCTACAGTTGAAACACACTCAGAGAAGTTCTCATTGGAATGGCGAGATCCAAGTTTGCCTAGCCGAGCACACGGTGCCCACGTTAAAGCTAGAGGTAAATCATATAATCTACAGACGAATGTCAAAAACTTTGAAACTTCAGGTAATGCAGCATAGTAGAATTCATAATAGACCTTCATAAGCTGAAACAAAAGAGCATAGAACAATTATTAACAACAAAAGAAAAAGAAAAAACATTGTTTCCTGATTTGGTTAAGGAGACTGTGTTATTACACACCTCATTGCTTGGAGACTTCAAGTTTCCTGAACTTGTTAGATTAACAGCCTCGAGAGCTTTACATATGTTCTCAAGTTCTGGTCTGTAATTCATTTTCTGAGTTGTGGTAACAATCTCAACAACACCTAAACAAATACCACTACCTCTTTCAAACACAGGAAGAGCTAATGATCCACGAACATCACATTTCTGTGCTTCTTTAATGCGTGGATACTCTTCGCTTCTAAAGAACCGTACATCAGGTGTCCACTCAGGTAGTTTCCCAAGAAAAACACGGCCAGGGAGACCCACAGATTCTTTAGAATCTTCATCAGCTAGGAAATTATAAGCTACTGAAACATCTCTGTATCTCTTAAGACTCAAGTATTTTGGGTTGAAGAAGTGTGGTTGCTCCAAAGTAGTGAGGAAGTTCTTGCCTTCTTGTTGTATTGGTACCCATATCTGTATGAGAAAATCTTCATCTTGTACTGCATCGTTAAGACCCTTAATAGCTTGTACTAATCTATCTTTTACTGATGAAGAAGGACCTTGGCTTGTTCTTGGAGCAATCCACCATCTTCTTCCTCCCTCAGTTTCTTCAAGGAGAAACTTCTCTGCTTGTGCAGAACTCATAGCTGGAGACTGGTCAAAAGGTACTTGGTTTATCGATTGATTAGAGAGATCTTTGATCTTGAGAAAGCTTGGTGTTATTGAAGGAAACTTCCTTCTTGTTTCTTCATTGGATACATCATCTTGTGAAAGGTTCTCAGCAAATTGATAACCATAAAGGAAAGAGTTGTTGTTGTTGTTGTTGTGATCATTCATGGTGGTAGACTCAGTTGTCTGCTTCAAGCTCTTACCATCTGTTGTCTCTAGCCAACATCCATCATAGAAAAGTTCCTCCATGAAATCCATATCCATGACCGACTCAGAGAATGCACCAAAGCTAGAATTAGGTGAGAAATTTCCATCTCCACCACCACCTTCCATATCAAAATAATCTATTTCCTTACTTCTTGAACTCAATCTTGCATCCACTAAACAGTCAAACTTCTCAAAGACTTGTTTTTTGATGTTGTTATTCATAAACCAACAAGAGTCATTGAGGTCCCTTTAAGTTTCATTTCCTCTTTGTCTACCTAACCGATCTGCAAAAGATTACAGAAGAAACATAATCAAAACCCAAACCAATAACAAGAACAAAAGAAGAAACAAGATAAAAGCAAAACTCAGTCTTTGTCAACTACAAGATCAAAAGTATATAATAGAATTTAAGAGGAGATGTAATGAGAGTTGACTTGAAAAGGGATTTATATATCATCAAGTACTAAACATCAGCTTCAAGTACAATATTCCTCAATAGACATGGTAACTCCAAGAGGGCTAATTATTGAGTACTTATAAAGACAATTCAATGAAATTTTATTACAAACAATAAATGCCACACAAATGAAGATAATGGAATTATATAAATTAAGAATCATATACTCCATGACATCAGTTTCCAAAGAATAAAAAAATCTTATGATGCTCCATAACACAAGCATCCAAAGAACAAAACAATCTTCCAAAACACCAGAAATAGTTAGTAACTACAAAAAGGAAAAGAAAAAGTAACTTACTTAATCAAGATTCTTTGAGCAAGAAGAGAAAATTTTCAGAAAAAATCAAGATTCTGAAGGAAAAAACTATTTTGCTCTATACAAAGATGATATTATTATCATCAACACCTTTTTTTTTCTGGACAGAAGTAAGTGATGAATGGGTAATATTAGTCTATTTAAATCTCACCATGTGGGCGTGCAGAATCTTTCCCAAGAACAAAGTGGACCCTTTTATTACCATCCAATTAGATCTCTCTACTGTTCTTATTTTCACACTTAAATTATATAAAAAAAGTTAAATTAAAAAGAAGAAAGAACCAGTGATCACTTTTGTTTCTCTGTTTTCTTCTGAGAATAGAGAAGGGCAAGAACAAGAACAAAAAAAAATAAAAAGATAGAGTTGAAGTTTTTTCGTGTATAAAGAGCTGAGATGTTTGTTGTCTTAATGATGTAGTTGGTGATGTCTTTAACCCCATTGTTTGAGATTCTTTAGACTCGTCCAGATTTTAATATATTAATTGAAATTTGATATAATAAAATTAATGATTACGTAAGCGATGTGTACTTTGTTATGTTTCATTGGTTAAACTCGATCTGTATTAATGGAAGAGGGAGAAAGATTCTTGCACAAGACAATGTCTGTCATGTTGAATAAGTTCTCATTATTCATTTGACCTTTAAGATTCTTTAATTAACTTCTTGTAATAAAAACAATAATCCCTTCATGACCTCAGCCCTAGTTTTAAATATTTTTATTTATTTATTTGTTTCATTAATTGTTGTTATAAGTTTGAAATTTTCTTCAATGCCCTTTTTATAAATTTATTTAAATTCTCTTAAAATATGTATGTAGCCAATGGTTTTTTTTAGGGTTTTTTCTAATAGCATTACAAGATGAAGCTTTATGAGCATTTATATAACCCTTTACATAATCATTATCCTACCTTTGTCAATTTTATCATTTTCTAAAGATTGCAAAACATCAAATTTGTTGTGAAGATTAAGGTTTGAATTGTGACAACTCTCAGGTCGAACAACCATATGGACATATCTGCACAAGCTTTTGGTAATGGTACAAAGGTGTGAGCCATTACAGAGAAAGAGAGACTGTAGCTGTAGATGGACATATCTGAACTGTTGTTGGACTTGTCTGAGTGAGCTTCGTGATAGATTTTATTGTCATGCACTTTTGAGATTGAATATTGTTGTTAAGCAGTTTTCCCTCTGTTCTGTTTTTTTGATGCAGAGTGAAGTTTCTTCAATCATCCAACTTTTTATATATTAATCAATGAGAACGCTCTACGACAACATGTAAAGACATATTTAGTAATACATATACGAAATGTATGTGAAAATGTATTTGATCCGATTATTCGATAACCGAATAACCCGATTCGTGTAAACCGAATAAATTGGTTATTTTAAACCGATCCGATCTGAAATCCGAATTAGAAATAAAATTGTATCGATTAACTTATTCATCTATGTCCGATTAATCCGAATCCGATTTATTTCGGATTTTGCCGATTTGATCCGAACAATCCGATCCATTTGCCAAGACTAAATTTAGCCTCCAATCCGGCTTAAACACATGTTCGTCTCACCTTATCCAAAAATAGAAAACAATTAGTAAAAGTATCCTCTTTACTTTAATCTCCATCAATTTCTTTACATTTCATAATACTGAGTTGGAATCCTTGTGTTTCTGATAACTTATCAAATTTATCGTATACATATTGATTTATTTAATTTACAAAATATGCGAAATATAATTGCCGTGCACGAAATATCTATCTTTTTTAAAAAATAAAAAATAGCACAACATTTATATCACTGGAATTCTTTGTCTGAATCCGGCAGGGCCTACACATGTCGCTTTTCCGGAAACAATAATTTTACTCCTTGATTACATGTCAAACCTTCTTATTAATTAGACTTTGATAAAAAAAAATTATTATAAATATATGTTAAAACCATGAGCGTTATGTATTTGTACAATACTTGTATATGTATATGTACGTGCAAACTTGTTCAGAAAACATAGCAAGTGGTGCTAAGTAATATATATAATTACTTTACTAATTATCTCATAAGTACTTGTTTCAAAGCAAATAAACATTTTTATACTATTGTAAAGTAAAGCCCACGATAATGGAAGATGATGTCACACCTTTAATGACTTTTTAAAATGAAAGCAAGTTATTTAATATTATTTTTAGTCGCCACCAATTGCGACATATCACACTACAAGTTAAATGAGATAATTGTTATATATACTAACAATTTGATATTTTAGATTTTAGAAATATTAGTTTTATTAGGTGTAAAGCTTGGATTAAAAGATAAATTAATTAAGATTATATATATGTGCAATATATGCATATAAATTGTTTTATGTATTTTTCTCTTATAAGGATCACGATGACGTGCTTCCCACATAATTACATTTAGCTACAGTATAATATAAAGTTACAGTTTACATTATTACTTACATACAAAATGCCTAGTCAACCAAAAATGTAAAGAAATTAATAGTTTGTTTTATTTCTATTTCTTATTTATATTAAGCTAAAATAACATCGTATTACAGAATCGGAATCGTCAAAATTCATTTATACATATATTATATTATATTGGATCTATCTGAGAATTTCTTATGATTGCAATCCAACAAAAAATTTTGGATCCTAATTAATAATAATAGTCATACTTGTTTTCTATAAGACAAACATATACTTATTATTATGTATTAAATTAAAAATCAGACCTAAAGAAATTTCAGAAATATATGTGTTAATATTAAAGAAGTAAAGAACGTGGGAGGAGATAAATATGTCAACTTCAGCTTACGTAAGCCTTCATATCTATAATTTTTAAACATAAATAAACAAATCAAATAACATATAAAATATTATGATGCAGATATTTATTTATTTTGTCAACATGTTGCTGATGACATATGATATGAATCACACAATGTTTTCATATTATTGTTGATGTATTTATAATATTTTATATACTAACAAGCAACGCTGTAAACGATAATTTTTGTGAAGTTGATAATTGATTAAATAATTGTTTAATAGGTCCGAGAAGATAAATAGAGAACTGTCTCGGATTAGGGTTCATGCATGTTGTAATTAGTTCTTTGTGCTTTCCTATAATGCATCTGAATCTTCAGATTAATAGTTTTTTTAAGATTCAATCTTAGTCTATAAATTATATTAAACAAGCTGGTGAAAACAAAGTTATCTTAGATATAAAATAAAATAAACATTTTTCTTATTAAGCATATATATATACACACATAACAATATTCTAAATACAATGTACATATTATCAAATCACAACATTAACCTATTACCTATAGTTAGAGGCAAACACAAAATATATATATAGAGACTAATTAAAGGCCTAGCCTAAGGTCTAATGAACACCCTGATTTGTCCGAAGTTGGAAGATCATGTTTTGTGGCAGGAACATTCAGATCCAAAGCACCATGTGTCATTGGCTCCTCTTGTCTTTCCCAGTGACATCTCATATGACCTCCTAAAACCTGACTGTTTGAGAACATTCTAAAACATATATTACACTTATGATGCCCCGAAAACGTAGCAATCTTTCCATGACGATCACTAGGTGTAGTAAGTGTCATAGGATCATCAGTTACGTTTGTGATTGCGAAACATCCTTTAACGTTCTTGTGACTCGCTCTATGTCCTCCTAAGGCTTGATGTGATCCAAACACTTTCTTACATCCTCCACATTCGAACCGTTCATTACTCAATGATGATGGTGTGCCTCTAGACAGCATTAAGAGACAAGAAGCGACTTCATAGTCATCCTCGGACATAAATGAGACCCAATGTGGTGATCTCTGGTTTGACTGTCTTGAGGAAGCCACAGTGGTGGTGCCACGGTAGTTAGGAGGAGGATTAATGCCACGCCATTGACGCTCAGGGTGACATCTCATGTGACCAAAGAGAGCTTTCCATGACCAAAACTTTCTTCCACATTCGGTACATGGACGTGTGATTTTAGGAGCATTTGGGTCTGGTTTTTTGGGTTTTGATGATGCGGATTTTGGTGAAGAACTAGAGGATGATGCAACGGTTTTGGTGCGTTTCTTTCGAGGACTTTGAACGTAACTTGAAGATAAAGAAAACTGAAGATTTCGAGGGTAGATAGGGATGATTGCGTTAGAAGGATGAGGTTGAATGTTGAAATTAGGATCATAATTGGGATTAGTCATAGTGATCACACGTTCACAAAGTGATATGAAGGAAAAAAAAGATGGAAGTTACAGAAAGAGTTACATAAGTAGAAGAAGAAGGAGACGGTTACGTGGAGTGGAAGTTATGGAGGAACAAGCAGACAAATGAAGTTTAGTTGAGGAACATAGCGGTTAACTATGTAAGGGAACGTAACGGTTTTGCTGCTTTTTATTTGTTGGCCCAACTTTAATTTAATGGGCCTTATAATACTAAAGCCCATAAGCGCCCGTTTTTCTCGCCGGATTAGAATCAGAAGCGAAATTGTCAGGCTTTCACGCCGGTAACATTGCGCCGGCGATAACAGATATTTGAAACTTTTTTTTCATCTCACACGAGAGAGAGAGATAGATGATTATTACTGCACAAAGTAAACAAATACAACAACAAATCCACATGAAGATAGAAACACATTACAAAGTTTATCTCTGGCCTTTTCAGTTTTATCACTCGGTTTTAGCAGCTTCTTCTTGTCTAGCTCCAACAGAGAAGAACTCAGTGATGACTTCAAGTGGCATGCCTTTAGTTTCAGGGACTTTAAGGAACACAAACACCCATGAAATGCAACAGACGATTGCATACATTCCAAACACACCTGCAAGTCCTATTGATTTCAGCAGCACAGGGAGACTATATGTGACAATAATGTCACATATCCAGAAAGTGAGTGCACATATGGCAATGCAGATTCCTCGGACTCGAGTTGGAAAGATCTCTGAACAGAGGATGTTTGGAGCTGGACCAAAACCCATCACGAAGAAACAGAAGTAAAGAACTACACTTACGGTTGATAAGACAGCGTGAACAATGCTGTTCATGTGAACAAGATTTGAGATTACTAAGACCAATAGAGATGCTATCAAGATTGGTATCGTTGTGAGAAGCAAGGTCCTGCAAAAAAAAGAGACATGTTTTAGCTTGTCTTGTTTCATGTGTATTGTGAATTCAGAACAGAGGAAAGTTTAAGTTTTAATCACCTTCGACCAGAGAGATCCATGAGTCTCATTGCAACAGCTATTGCAGGTAACATCACAAAGGTTGTCAATGCACTTATAAGTAAGGATGCAGAGGATGAACTAATCCCCATGTTTGATAGTAGAATCCCCACACCTGCTTGCTCTAGAATTTGAGGTGTGTAGTAAAGAACACCATTGATGCCTGAGAACTGCATCAACAAAAGTACAAAGTTATCATTAAAAAACATCTTCTGTGATTGACTAATCTTGATGCCTCTATCTAGATTACCTGTTGGAGTATTTGAAGTCCGACACCTACGAATAAAGCACGTTTGACTCCAGGATCATGAAGATCATGCCATATGGAGCTTTTAGCTGTTTCAGAAGGATGTAACATGGCAGGACCAACTACATGTTCTTTGAGAAGGTCTTTGGAATAAAGAGCCGGTTGGCTAACCAAAGCAGATGCTTGTACAAAATCTGCTTCACCGGTTCCATCACCTCCAGGTAATGAAACAAGTGAGCCACGTCGAGATCCTGGGAAACCTTCTTGATGCAAGTATATCCGCTTAAACCCGCCTTCCGTCTGTCCTGATGCATCTTCTCTTTCAGTCCATTTCCATGCAACTTGCCATCCACCTCCAATCCCCATACTACTTGCTCCTTCTCCATGAGCTTCCTGCACTTGACTTCCATGTCTGAAGGCAGGAGTGGGAGCCATGTCTTTCTCCATGCTTGTTGTTTGACGTGAGATCAACGGAGAATGAAGTTCCTCATCAGAATCATCTCCATGCTCCGATGGATAATCTTCACCTTCTCCAACAAGATTCTCCTCATCCCAATCCTCATTCCTCGGTTGATTCCCTCCCACACTGAACATACTCCCAAAATGTGGAAACAAGGTACTCCTCATGCTTCCAGTGTCCGGCATCTTCTCGTGAACACTCCCAAACAATGTGACAAGAGGATCAATTAATGAACCTTGCCTCTTGCTCATTGTACTTCCATGGCGAGACAAAACACTCATAGTACTTCCTCCTTTAACTGGCCTAGCAACCCAACTCAACCCTTCTTCTGCACCATACAACTTAATTTGTTCCTTATCCACAGCAATATCTTGATCATCAGTGACTTCATCCGCAGGACCGATTATGTATTCCTCTATGGTTGTATCACCTCCAAATCCAAGACCCTCCACAAGTAAAGCCATCTCCCCTATTATTCATTGCCACATAAGAACATTCAATAAAAAAAATTCTTCGTTGAGAGAATTAGAGTCTGAATGATTTAAGACTAACCAGACACATCTTCTCTACTACGTAGTCTCTGCAGTACCTGCTTAGCTTCAAGCATTCGACCTTTGCTGACAAGCCACCTTGGAGACTCAGGCAAGAAGAAAACAGTGAGGAAGAAAAAGACAAGTGAAGGGATGAAAAGAACACCAAGCATCAATCTCCAGCTAGGAAATGGCATCAAAGACATTCCAAAAACCATACAGTAAGATAAGAACATTCCTCCAGAACCAGTGAATTGTGGAAGGGTATTCAACAGTCCCCTTATCTCAGGAGGTGCAGTCTCAGATATATAAATAGGAACAAGTGTGACCACAAGACCAACACCAAATCCATCTAACAACCTTCCTAAGAGCAACACATAAACATTGGGAGACCATAGCATAACAAGAGAGCCAACAAAATAGAGAATTGAGGATAGTATTAGCAGTGGACGACGACCAAGCCAATCAGCTACACCTCCAGAGCATGTAGTAATCAGAGTAGCACCAATAAGTGACATCGCCACAATTAAACCTTCCATTGATGGATTACTCTCTAAATCAAACTCCTTTTTAATGTACAACACAGCTCCTGCACATCAACCAAAATAAATAAAGCTTCAAATCCATCACACAAACAGGATCTATGTATCATATCAAAAACAGACTTAAGAATACAAAAGAAGATAACGAATGAATCAAATCACCTGCAATAGTAGCGTTATCCCATCCTTGTAACAAGTTGCCAATAGCAGCAGCAACAGCAACAAGCACAGCTCCACTCATAACTCAATTGAGGTTTTAAAACCCACCTGAAATAATCGAAATCAGCTGGTGAGCTAAAGATAAACAGAGAGAGAGAAAGAGATAACACCAAAAAGCATGACTTTAAGAGAGACTATATAACAAAACCAATTGAAACAACAAACCCTTAAGTGACCCAAAGAAGAGTGGTGGACAAAACAGAGGTGAAGAAGCCAACCCCTCAGATGTCTAAATCAATAGAATCAAAAATTGATTCTTTTTAACACAAGAGAATATGTTATAAAGAGAGAGAGATGAAAACTAGGGTTAGCAGCAACCAACTTAGATTTGGAAGCAGAATTAAGCCACTCTCAGTTAAGCTGCTTCAAAGTAATCTAAAAAAGCAATTATTTTTCTTTTCCCTTTTGGTAGAATTCGAAATAACTGTAGATAATTAAAAATGAATACTTTAATGAAAAGACAGTGAACAGAGAGATAACTTTATTGACACCTGCTGCTTTGCTCTTGTCTTCTCACACCACCTCTCTGCTCTCTTCTCGTGTTTGGTTCAGATACTTTTAAATTATTTAATAATTACTAATTTATCTTAAATATGTCGTCATCTTTTTCGATTTGGGTCCACGAAGTTTGTACATCATTCATCATTTCACCGTTAATATTTTCATTAATTCAAAAAAAAATTGATATGTTAATTTTTACCATCTTTGCACTCATCAAATAAAGGTAAACTTTGTATGGACTAATAGTATTTTATTAAAAGACAAAAACCAATGAGTTTATGGCCGACATAATTTGGGGCATTTTTTATTTTTTTCTTTTTTTGTATATATCAACAAATATAGGACTAGTTTATGAAATCTTAGATTTATTAGGATCTTAGGATAAATTAAAGAGATTTTTTTGTTGTATTTATTTTTTTTTTAATTTTTGTGAGAGATAAAGTGAAGTTTATAAAAATTTGAGAAAGCTCATAAAAATTTTAAACCTGAAAATATAAGATCTAGAAGATTTTTTTTTTTAATAACTCTCAAAATGAGAGAGTTACATTATTTATTTAGATTACATCGTTATGTAGAAAATTCTACAAACTCTAAATAACATGAGTTTGAGTTCAACACTAATAGCTTTACAATGAGTCTTCTGTCTTCAACAAAAGCATCTTCAAATCATTTCAACTTTTACATAATTAATCAAGAAATAAAAAAATGGCAATTATGGAGAATAGTGTCCACACACAATGAGAATCGTCGGTCGTATTCGTATACTACACAATATAGTGAACAGTTTATTTCTTAAAACAAATATCTAATATTTGATATGTATAAAGCAAAATTTGTGATTATTAAACATAATTGTTAACATTCATATACCGACCTTAAAATAACCATAAATGTATTTAGAATATTAAAAATAGAAAAGATTAAATTGATTTATAAATATTTATGAGTTCATATTCGTTAGATATTTTCCCATAAAACAAATGTTATTATGTATGGGAAATATAGTATACACCACAAATTATGATATATGTCAACATCATGAATTAATCATCATTGTATCTTAAAATTCCGTAGAACGAGGAAAGTATTTATGTTCAATAGTTAAGATATTTTCATTTGACAGCGACATCTACTTATATTTTTTTTAAAGGAATATTAGGCAAAAAGTGAAGAATTAATTATTATGAAAAGTATTATATACTGAGTAATTATTTTTAACACCATTAAATATAATTTATTGGATAAAATATATTATTTTTTCAATTGGACATAAATATAAAATTTATTTTTATTAAAAATTACATTTTTAAATAAAAAATATTTCTTTTATTTAATATTAGATTTTAATATTTAATGTTTGAGTTTAATATTTATTATTTAGGTGTTAGAGTTTAGTATTTATGCTTAGAGTTTACTATTTAATATTTGAGTTTAATATTTATTATTTAAGGTTTAAAATTTTAATTTAGAGATTAGAATCTAGTATTTAAGGTTAGAGTTTAGTATATAATATTTGATTTTAATATTTATTGTTTATGATTTATATAATTTTCTTAAAATAAAATTTAATTTATTTGAATTATTAAATAATAATTTTGTTTTAAATTAATTTTACTAATATTTATGGAATATAAATTAAATTTAGTGGTATCTTAGAAAACTAAGTATTTTTTTAGTATAATATGTGATTTAAAAGTAAAATATTTAACGTTTAGGATCTAACACAATAAAATAAAAGGTCATAGCCCATAGCCGATGTGTGAATTTCGCATTTGAATATTGGGCCGCGTTAGTTGATTAAAAGCCCATTTACATGGTAGTTACTTTGTTCGGTGGGGAACCTCATAATACGACTAGTTAGTTACGTATGAGTTATGACGAAGAGAAGTGAGTCCATAATCTAAGTTCAAAACATCAAAAGTAAGCTTATAAAAGTCAACGGCAGCTGTCAAAAAGAAAAAGTCAACGACCATCAACTTATAATTGAATATTCAAATTTTAAAAAAATTGATGGAGAAAAAATTAATAATTTTGTCAGCTAACCAAAATATAAAAAAGGAATAAATAATGCAAATTGCAAAATGAAGAAAGTGAGAGGAAACCACGTTTGATTCTAATGTAGCTGGTGAGTACTTATTTCGAATACCTCTGGGTAAACGGATTGGGTTGTTCGGATCAAATCAGCAAAATCTAAAATAGATCGGATTCGCATTAATCGAATATATGTAAATAAATTAATCGGTACAGTTTTATTTATAGTTCGGATTTTGGATCGGATTGGTTTAAAATAATCAATTTATTCGGTTTATTCGCGTTGTTCGGATTATTCGGATTAAAAATTAATTTTTGAAGTAAAATTATAATTTTTGAAATAAAATTATATAATTTTAATAGAATAAATCGATTAAATAAAATTTTTGATCCGATCCGATTAAATCTTGATTCGAACCGATTAATTCAAGATTTTTTTCCGGTTTATTCGATGAATTTTAAAATTTGCGAACAATCCGTACTGAATAACCCGATCCGTTTAATCCGAATGCCTAAGGTTAATTTCTAAGACCAAAGACACATTCTCATCCAACATATCTAAACTATCCGACCACTCCGGCGACAAAAAAATTAAAACTAAAAAATATATTCTTTTTATATGACTTCAGTCTCGAATATACTTTTATTATATAGTATTTAATATTTAATACAGATTATAACTTTCCCTTCTTGTTCGACTTTTCTTTTGCCTCCTTTAAATTTCTTTTAAACCAGATTCATAATCAAATTCCTTTTAGTCTTCTCTGTCACCGTTCTAAATACTGGTAAACTACTATATCCTCTTATCTTATGTTTCACTATTTGATCTGAGATGTGGGTTTTGTATCTTTTGTACTTATGATTCTTGAAGTTTATTACTTTTATCTAGTTTAGTTTCTGAGATTTTGTCTGATTTGCTCTTGTTGTTCTTTTTTAAGAGAAACAATCATGAGGCGTAACCCAGACAATCAAGCTTACTATGTTCTTGGTCATAAGACACCTAACGTTCGTGATCTTTATACTCTTAGTCGTAAACTTGGGCAAGGTCAATTTGGAACTACTTATCTCTGTACAGAACTTTCCTCTGGCGTTGACTATGCTTGTAAGTCAATATCCAAGAGGAAGTTGATTTCTAAAGATGATGTTGAGGATGTTAGAAGAGAGATTCAGATTATGCATCATTTAGCTGGTCATGGTAATATTGTAACCATTAAAGGAGCTTATGAAGATCCTTTATATGTTCACATTGTAATGGAGCTTTGTGCTGGAGGTGAATTGTTTGATAGGATTATTCAGAGAGGTCATTACAGTGAAAGGAAAGCTGCTGAGCTTACTAAAATCATTGTTGGAGTTGTTGAAGCTTGTCATTCATTAGGTGTTATACATAGAGATTTAAAGCCTGAGAATTTCTTGTTGGTTAATAAGGATGATGATTTTTCACTTAAGGCTATTGATTTTGGTCTATCTGTGTTTTTTAAACCAGGTAATAATCATGTTTCAAACACTTTAGTTAATGTTTGGTTTTAACTAGACTGGTAATAGAATATGTGAAAACTTGTTAGTTTTGATTTATGTTTCTGTGAATTTTCAGGTCAAATATTCACTGATGTTGTTGGAAGTCCATATTATGTTGCTCCTGAGGTTTTGTTGAAACGTTATGGTCCTGAAGCTGATGTGTGGACTGCTGGTGTTATACTCTACATATTGCTAAGTGGAGTTCCACCTTTTTGGGCAGGTCATTGTGATTGACAAGCTTGTTTCTTAGTCCTCTAGGAAGTAGCACTCACCTGAAATGTGTATTGTTTTGTCTTTGGAAACAGAAACGCAGCAAGGGATATTTGATGCTGTGTTGAAGGGAGAAATCGACTTTGAGTCAGATCCATGGCCTGTGATATCCAACAGTGCTAAAGACTTGATCTGTAGAATGTTATCCTCCAAGCCTGATGAACGTTTGACTGCTCATGAAGTCTTGCGTATGTATTCAATTAGAGTTTGATAAGTTTATATCTTTTTGTGTTATAATCTTCTTTTTTTTCAGGTGATCCATGGATCTGTGAGAATGGTGTTGCACCAGATAGAGCACTTGATCCTGCTGTTCTGTCTCGTCTTAAGCAGTTCTCTGTAATGAATAAACTAAAGAAGATGGCTTTGAAGGTGAGTGAGTTTGTGAATAAGCCCTTTTTATCTTCACTGTGTTCTCTGCTTCAGTTTTCATGAAACTGTTTGTGTTGTCATCAGGTTATAGCTGAGAGTCTCTCAGAAGAAGAGATTGCTGGTTTAAGAGAAATGTTTCAAACAATGGATACTGATAACAGTGGTGCAATCACATTTGATGAACTCAAAGCTGGTCTTAGAAAATATGGTTCAACCTTAAAAGACACAGAGATCCATGATCTTATGGAAGCAGTTAAAAAAACTTAAACCTTATTTGTCTAAATAAGACAACAATGAAATATTGGTTTGTAGTCTTACACTCAGCTCTTGTATTGATAGGCTGATGTAGACAACAGTGGGACAATAGATTACAGTGAGTTCATTGCAGCAACGATTCATCTCAACAAACTTGAGAGGGAAGAGCATCTTGTAGCTGCGTTTCAATACTTTGACAAAGATAGAAGTGGTTATATAACAATAGATGAGCTTCAGCAAGCATGTGTTGAACATGGTATGAGTGATGTTTTCCTTGAAGACATCATCAATGAAGTTGATCAAAACAATGTAAGTTTTTTTATTCCCACATTCCTCTGTAGAGTTATGTAGAAGCATGAGCTGATAAAATGTTTATGTTGGTTTGAAAAGGACGGTAAGATTGATTATGGTGAGTTTGTGGAGATGATGCAAAAGGGAAATGGTGGTGTTGGAAGAAGAACAATGAGAAATAGTCTAAACATGAGCTTGAGAGACACATAGAGATTTGTTTTTGTGCTTGAGACTGCTATAAGATGTTCTTATTCATGGGATCAACAATCTCAATGCTCTGCTGCATAGAAGGTAAAGAAGAAAGAAGACCAAAAGGGTTTCATTGGTGTGGAAGGTTCGAGCTAATGTTTAACGACTGTGTGTGATTAAATTGACAAGGTAGCTTTGAAAGGTTTTTTCATTACATCTTTGTTGTGTTTGTTTGTTATGGCCCATTGTTAAAGTTAGTGAGCTTTATTCATTTTGCATTGTTCAACTTTGTTCACTCTTTGTATTTGTAAAACAAAAATGTTTTTTTTCTAGTTTGTGTGACTTTGAAGCAATCGATTTGACTAAATATATGTATAAACAAATCAAAGAATAAATTGATTAAAGATCTATGGGAAAACGGTCATTTAAAACATAAACTTTACAAAAATAGAAGAATAATACATAAACTTTCAATATGTCATATTAAACCTTAACTTCGTTTTGACTATCGAATAAAACATGAATTTTACGTTGACTTTGTTAAATTATACATACCGTTAGTTTTAACTGACGGAAAAGTTAACGGTGTTAGTTAAAATTAACGGCATGTCTAATTTACCTTGTCACCGCAAAGTTCATGTTTTATTTGTTAGTCAAAGTAAAGTTGAGGTTTAATATATCAGTTTAAAACATAATTTTAAATTAAACATAAAATATATTTATTTTCAAATACATTAATTATATTATTATATAATTATATTTTTAATTTTACAAATATTTTTATAAAATACACTTTGAGTTTTACAAATATATTTTTTNATTTAAAACAAATATTTATCAATAAACTTTTAAAAAGAATATTTGTAAAACTCAAAGTGTATTTTATAAAAATATTTGTAAAACTAAATATATAATTATATAGTAATATAATTAATGTAATTAAAAATAAATAAATTTTAGGTTTAATTTAAAATTATGTTTTAAACTGATATATTAAACCTCAACTTTATTTTGACTATCAAATAAAATATCAACTTTGCGTTGACAAGTTAAATTAGACATGCCGTTAGTTTTAACTAACATCGTTAACTTTTCCGTCAGTTAAAACTAACAGTATGTATAATTTAGCAAAGTCAACGTAAAATTCATGTTTTATTTAAAAGTTCATGTATTATTCTTCCACTTTTGTAAAGTTCATGGTTTAAATTGCCGTTTTCCCGAAGATCTATAGGCAAATTAATCATAACAAAATAACAACATCAAATTAAAAAAAAAGCATTATACTCCATTGCACGTAAGTAAAAAACCAAAAAATCTCAATCCGGAGAAGGATTTTGATTATCGTTGACGTTTGTTTTTGCAGGAAAGAGGAAGAGAATCAGAAGAAGAAGATCTCATGAGATTAAGGATCTGAGATCGGAGTTTGAAGAAAACGTGCATTATTATATTTACTCTGTTTTGAGAACCAATATATTTAGCTTCATCTTTGTTAAGCTCAAGATCTCTGATGAATATAGGTTTTCTTGAGAGTATCCATGACCAACCCCATTCCCACCATTCTTTAACAGAGCTTCCTGCTTGCTCTCCCATGGCCGCAACTGATTTTGATCGAGTTGTTGGTTGGCTTGAGAGGTTTAGAGATAGAGAAGATAGACGACGGCGGAGAAGACCAGCCTCGGTATTAGGGGTATGAGAAACGGGGAGAGAAGTAGGTTTACGAATCTGGAGAGTTTGCATCATTGTCTTCTATGGAGAGATTTGAGATGAAGAATATTTGAATGTTGGAGTCTTAAGAGAAATAGAGGTAAGAAGTAGTGATCACAGCTCTCAGACAGGCTGGGTTTTTTTTTGTGTTGGTAATACTAAAAGTAGTGATCATATGCAATATAACTTAATATTTTTCTTTTAATCTTTTAGTATATTGGTAAATCATTGCATAAATTTCGATATATTAAAGGGAAAAAATGTAAAAAAATATTGAACTAATTTTTTTATAACGGCAACTGAGTTACAACATAGTATTAACTTAGATATCTCCCAGACATGCATGTGCATATGCATATATACAACAAGGGGCTGCAAATGTGACAGCTGTCACCAACCCATCATCGACCATGCCCCCGACACGTGTCCCATCTCACACATGGTATTTTCTTCTAGTTTCGCTTCTCCGTTGCCTATTTTTTTTTTGTTCCTGTCAAATTTGGGCTTTTTATACTTAATAATTTGAAAATATGTTGAGTTATTAAATGACTACTTCTTCTTACGGATATGATTGGGCCTCTATTAGTTATCTTTGATGATCCCTATAATATTGAGTATGCTTAAAAATCGAAGAGATAAATAAAATTAATCCTTTTGGGGATATAAAATGAAAATAAGCATTGATCTCCGCAGAATCTATTGCAATAGCTCCATTTTATATGTTTCACTTTTTTCGCAACTTTCAAAATGAGCTCATCATTTCCAGAAATACCGATCAAAATACGTAGACAATACGATAACGAGTGTGTATTAGGTCAGGGAGAAAATGGGAATAACGTGATATACAAATCCACAGATAAGCAACAAGTCACCATCTCACGGTTCACGTTATTTCCGTCGGAATTTAGAAAAATAAAAATATCTTCTAATGATAATGTTAATCAAACTACGAAATATTCAAGTAATTAAAATTAATTATCATATTTTGTAGTATCATTACATTACTGACAATATTAATTATATAAAACAGAACAGAGTAAGCAGAAGAAGAGAAAAAAATTGACAGAGAAAGATAATACTGAGACAGAGAGTGATGGAAACAGCTGTATTTATGAGGCGAAACTAGAACCTCTTTGTTCCTAACTCCTTAAGTCTCACACTTTTGAGTTTTGAACCAAACCAAATCAAACAAAATAAAAACTTTTTTTTTTTGCTTCTTCCAAATGGATTTGATGCAAATGGATAAATGTTTGGATTCAACAGAGCAAGTGGTTGAAGAAATCATGAGAATTCATAGATCTTTACCAGCAAGACCAGGAATTGACGAAATTGAAGCTTCCAAGTGTTTAATTGAGAATGTTGATAAAAAAGATCAAGCTTGTTTAGAAGCCATTGCTAAACAGAGTAAAAGCTCTCAAGTTCCTGGTGAGCTTTTCATGGTTTTACAAGAAATGAAGAAAAGTCTTGTTCAGTTTTCTAGTAAAGAACAGAAACGTGAAGCTTTGAAGCTTCTCGATCTGGAAACTATTCACTCTATGTTTGATGATTTTATTCAAAGAGCTTCTAATTGCATTGCTTCTCCTTCCTCTAACGGCTTTGTTCCGGCGAAGACGACGACTACTCGTTCTGATTCTCCGTCAAGTTTGTATCTTTCCGAGAAAGCTCATTTTCTCCCTAAGGAGATGGTTTCACGAGACGACAGCTTTGTGACGAAATCTAAGTCTTCTCTCTACACTGATGGTTTTGCAGCTCCTCGGAAACCACCTCAGATTCTCGATTCAACACTTACCGCCGGAAAATTCGCCGGTGAGTTAACCCTTCTCTTAATTCGACTCTATAGGAACTGAAACATCTTAAAGTTTGAACCTTTAGATAGAAAGAACTCGAGATTGAGTGGATTGCAATAGATTATGTTAGTAACTTTAATGTGAATCATTTGTTGTTATGTTGTAGACAATGATGAAGAGAAGCTGAGTTTGATAAAGCTTGCTCGTTTAATTGAGGTATCAGCTAAGAAAGCTACTCAAGAGCTAAATCTACAGAACAAGTTAACAGAACAAGTCGAGTGGCTTCCAGATTCTATTGGCAAGTTATCAAGTCTTACTTCACTTGATTTGTCTGAGAATCACATTGTCGTATTACCAAACACCATAGGAGCACTTTCTTCCTTGACAAAGTTCGATTTGCATTCTAACAAGATTAGTCACCTCCCTGAGTCTATAGGAGAATTGTTGAACTTGGTTTACCTCAATCTTGGTAGCAACCAGTTATCATCTCTACCTTCAGCATTTAGCAGATTGATTCGACTCGAAGAGCTTGACTTGAGTTGTAACAATCTCTCGATTCTCCCTGAATCAATCGGTTCTCTTGTGAGTCTAAAGAAACTTGATATTGAGACTAATGATATCGAAGAGATCCCACATTCGATCGGTGGATGTTCTTCATTGAAAGAATTTTGTGCGGATTATAACAAACTCAAGGCTCTTCCTGAAGCTATTGGGAAGATTAATACACTAGAGATTTTGTCTGTTCGTTACAATAACATCAGGCAGTTACCTACAACAATGTCTTCATTAGCTAGCATCAAAGAGCTGGATGTGAGTTTTAACGAGCTCGAGTCAGTGCCAGAGAGCTTATGTTTTGCTACCACACTTGTGAAGCTAAATATTGGAAACAATTTCGCTGACATGATATCGCTCCCGAGATCAATAGGCAACCTTGAGAATCTTGAAGAACTTGATATAAGCAATAACCAAATCCGTGTGCTTCCAGAATCCTTCAGAATGCTGATAAAGTTGCGTGTTTTTCGTGCTCAGGAGAATCCACTACAAGTTCCTCCTTGGGATATACCCGAAAAGGGCCCTCAGGTTCGGTCTCGCTCACTCATATAGTTTGTCACTATGTGTCTAGATTCTAAATGGTACTCATTTACACAAGATTCATACTTACAGGCTGTTGTTCAATACATGAATGATCTTGTGGAGACGAGAAACGCGAAAGCTCTAATGGTTAAGCCTAAGAACAGCTGGGTCCAGATGTGCTTCTTCTCCAAGTCTAACAAGAGAAAACAGAGCGACATGGAGATTGTCTGAAGCTGCGTCAAATAATGTAAGCTTTTGGATTTATTTGTACAAAAATATTATATACAAATAACAAAATCACCTGTTTTATTTTTTCCCTCCCTTTTTTCAGGTAATTCTGTTAATGCTGTTGACAGCACAAGTTGCAGACAGATCCAGCTATCTTCACACAACACTTGAAAGAGAAAGAGAGAAGCATTGATTAGCATTATAACTCTAAATACTGTAGATGTTTCACTATTCATTCTTTGTTTGTTTTACTATTCACATGTATCATTGTGCACAACATTGTTTCATTCATGTCTCTTTTCTTGATTATCGAACCGTAGAGTACATCCCAAAACCGAACCGTGTCCCTTGTAGATTGAAGTTTTATTTTCTTTTAGCTCTTACCACTTTGATCCTCTCTGGTTTTGTTTCTTCAGTTTGAAATTTAAGACACTGACACCTAAAAGCATGTGATGTGATGGTTTATGATGTTTAAGTGGAGAGACATGAATGAGTTGGCTATGAACGTGGTTATGTCTAGAGAGTAAATTAGTTAATTAATACACTCCCTTGTGATCATGCAACTTTTTTGGTGTTTGTTTCGTCGATGTGTAATCGTCACGAGACATGGTCTTTCGTATATATGTGGTATCATACTGTCGTGTTATTATTATTATATAGAGGACATGTGACTTCACATGTCAACCATTAAATGAATCAAAGGTTTGTTCATCATTAGAAACCCCCGGTATCAGGCCCATACAGGCGTTAGTGGGCTGTATCTGGGCTTACACTAAAGACGCCCAAAACAAGGCTTGTTACTAAGGAGTAAAGAGTAAGAGGCCTTCTAAAATGTTTTTTTTCTTTTAGTTTTATATATATATATATATATATATATATAA
>KE156847.1:56695-66885 GCA_000411055.1 Leavenworthia alabamica
AGGCCACATGTACATACCAATTTTACTCTCACTTTACTTTTGCTTTTTCAATCCAATTTCAAATCATTTTCTAACTTCATTATGAACATATTTCAAACTTAATTTCAGCTTTTATGAAAACAAATAATATTATATAGTGAAAGGTTACATTTCTTTAAAAATTAATCTTTTGGGTACATCATTGCAACCTTGCCTCGATGAGGCTGGTAAAAAGTGACATATACATAATGTGAACATTGAAAAGAAGTGGGAAAGAGATGCTTGGGAAGATTAAGTCATTTGTGAAATGAATGAATGAATCTTTAAAATATATCACTTTATTGACTATTCAATGAGAGTAAAAGATAGTTAGGAGGAAAGTGACTATAATGAAATGATGTATATAAATATTGTTATAATTTAAAATTAAAAATAAATAAGTTAAAACCTCGGACCACAACACATTCTCTATATAACTTTATTTTATTCTTCTTAATTTATTATTAATTGATTAGATTTATATATTCCTGAAAATATCATCATCAAAGATTAAATATTCTTGAAACCAAAATTTTACTTTACAATTAAAACATTATATGCCAAAAACTAATCAAGCTAATAAATTACAAGAAAAAGCTTGTCTCATCAACTTTTCTAATTTTTCTCATAATAAACTCCTAATTTTGATAAGATTTTTTAAAACACAAACAAATATTTGGATAATCTTGGCTATTTTTAGAAGAGACAAACAAATAAAAAATGAAAAGTTTTGCCCGAAAATTAAACGCTTTATTGCGGTTTGGGTAATAAAAAAAAAGTGAAAAGAGAGAAAGAGATAAGGCATAAGATTCCATTAAGTGAAACAGAAATGTGGATGATACTTAGCTTTGTCATGCGTTTTTAGTGTCTGATAAGTTGGGTGCTACGTTTTATCGTTTAGCTTCACTTTTCCACTTTAATTTTATTCCCATATAATGAAAAGTTGTATTAGTCTTGTTGCACTCGATGTGTAAACTAGAAGTTAAAAATTGTAATGATAGCAAAAAAAATATTGCATGAATTTAATTTTAATTTGTCGATGACAAAATAATTTAAAAGCAAAATTCCGGAGATAAATATGTAAATCTTTAAGAATTTAAAATAAAATAATTGGATTACTATAATTGCGAAAAGGGACCTAACAAAAATCATTTTCATCAAAATTATGTTAGTTTAATTTAATATGGAGTACTCTTTAAGTCTTTATATATTTTTGAGATATTTTTGTTAATTCTATAAATGTTTGGTTCATAAGGTTACACCCTCGTCAACTTGCATTGCAAATAGCCTAAAATTTCTATAAATCTGCTAATAATAAATACATGATTCAATAAATGTAAATGTAAGAAAAAATAGTTGAATCGCTATAATGATGAATGAGACCTACCAAAATTCATTTTCATCAAGTTTATGTTTGTAACACGTGAAAGCAAGGTTGGACATTCGGGTAAACGGATCGGATTCAGATAAAACCCATTCGGATTTGGGTATAATGGGTTTAGTAATCTAATACTTAATGGAATAATTTTGTCGGGTTCGATTCGAATTCGGAATCAGATACAGATTGATTTCGGGTGAAGAAATATTGAAAAAATAAAAAAATTATTAAATTTAAAAAATATTAACTAAAATTTCACAAATATAACTAAATTTTTTATAATAATAATTTAGTTATTTAATATATATAATATATATAAATAGATTTCGGATTTTAACAGACGGATTCGGATTCGGGTACGGATTTTTGGGTTTAAAAGTCTAATATCCAATAGAATAATTTTTCAAATTCAGATTCGGATAATATTTTTTGGATCGGGTTCGGATTGGGTACTTCGGATGGATTATTTTGCCATGCCTACGTGAAACCATTCCTAGGTTATTTCGTTAAATAGACTATTGTAAAGAAAATCGAAAGAATTTTATAAATACTTATTTTCTGGAAAAAAATAAATAAAGTAAATCCGTGCTTATAGTTTACGTGGCTGATTTATATATTTATTATATAATTTGTTAATTATATAGATATAATCATATAAGTATACGACATATTTATATATTTCTATTATTAATAGTTGATTAATTTATTTAGTAGATGAAGTTTTAACACTATAGTTCAATATACAAACAATTGACATGTATTTTCCATATAATTTTGAAGACTATAAACCTTTCTTTAATCATTACATAATATACAAACTACTTATCCAACTCATCCTTGTAAGTTTTTTAATGTGACTTATTTATCATCATCACAACAAAATTCTTTGACTTATGACTGAAATAAAATATACACAGAAACCTAATGAATCATGCATATATCATTTGGATATTGTTAGATAGAAATGAGACCCATACATGCTTTTGTTGACTTATGACTGAAATAAGGGAGACTTTATAGTTAATCACACTCACATATTTTAATAACAATTTATTGACTTATATTGCAACTTTGCGTGTACCAAACAATCTCCTTGTAACTATTTTAAATTACTTAAATATTATAATCAAAATCTATATTTACTAAATTTCAAGTAATTTATTCAAATATTTTATATTTTTTCTTTGTGATATATCAACAAAACATTATATATTATTTTCACAATTTTTTTAATTTTAATTATAAATTACATAATTTAATATTTTTAATAATTTAATTAATAAAAATATCACGTATCCAAATTTTTTCTATATATTTCAACAATGCACAATTAATTATTTAATTTACTTTTAGAAAATAAAATTTCTTTATATCTTTCTCCATTTTTTCTTATGTTTATAAAACTATTTTTATAAATAAGGTTTATCTTCGTATATTATTATAAATTAATATTTAAAAACTAAATTATTTTAATAATTACTACAAATTAATATTTTTAAATATTATTTTAATACATAATATAAAATAACATTCAATTTACTTTTGGAGTATAATTCTAATACCTATACTAAAATTCTCCAAATTTATACTTTTATTGATCTTACAGTGTACCAATTTGGTTAATCATCAAACAAAATAAATACTAGTTTTATACTTGTACTTTGTTTACCCTTTTTACTAAAGAGATATTTGTAAAACATTAACAAGGAAATTTAAAATTTTAGCTTTGTTTTTAATTTTTATTGCATTTTTGGGATTTGCTCTTGAAACGAATTCACATGACCGACTCTTTATTCCACCAATACAAATATACAAATAATCTCTTAAATTTTTGTAAAAATAAAATCATACTTTATCTATGAATCGTGGATATAAATTATCATTTACGAACTTCAAAATTCCATTTCATTAATTTAGAAGAGTGGATTACAATAGTTTTACAGAGGGGAAAATATTGAAGTATGTAAAGATCACTAATTCCTAATTTATATAAAAATAATTAAATACATTACTTTTCTTTAATCATGCCGATAAAATAAAGAAAGTGAACTTTTCAAGGAAGAAAAGCAGGAATAATGACCGGAGTGAACTGTGATTGATGTTGGTGAGGAGGCTGATCTTTAATCTGAGTCTCCGACGTGGAAGCATGGTGGCCACACCGATCACACTTCACCGGAACCAAAATCCGACGACAAGAAGGACACGAAGACCTAGAAGTCAACCATTTATCAATACACGCTACGTGGAAAGCATGGTTACAAAGTGGTAAGATTCTAATCTCTTCTCCGTCAGAAAACTCCGTTAAACATATCGCACACTCGGTTTTAGAATCTCCGTCACCGGAAGAAGAACTCGGCGAATCTTCTGCCGTGAAGGTGGACTTAGGAAGAGCTTGAAGTGCTTTTTTCTTGAGACCTTTGTTCGGAGGTGGAGATTCTCCGGTGACGGTGGAAGTAACGCCGGTGATACGGCGGATCCAAGCACAACGAGCAACGATGGCTAACCCAGCTACACATATGAGAGCGCATAGAAGAGCTGAAAGAATCACAACCATGTCGGTTTCAGCGGCAAGGATTTCTTCCGGTGGTGGAGGCACCGCCGTTCCAAGGAATCTAGAGGAACGAGTCATATCTCTTAAATAATGAGTTTTGTTTTTGCAGAGAAAGAGGAAATGTGAAAGTTGTGTGAAGATAAAGAAACAAAGGAGAAACTTTTGTTGTTGTTGTGGTTAAGACAGGTTAAGAGAGGAAGAAGAAGAAGAGTATGATCCAAGTTTGTAATAGAGACGAACTCATACACATCTATACTTATATAAGATCTGTCCTTTTGCATATTAAAATATTATTATTAAATCCAATATATGTAGAAAAAGTTTGTATGAATAGAAAACTCATAGTTTTACAACTTTTTGAAAATTATAAAAATGAGATTGAAGTATCCATAAAGACAAACATAGTTGAATCTAAAATTAAAGTGAAAGGTTGATTTTTTTTGTAAATCAATTTTGATGTTCTATAAGATTGATTTTTCTATAGACGAAATATTGATGTTTTCAAAAAATAAAGTCTATATCGTTTATCGTTGATTGTTAATTTCATTGCAAGTATCTTGTGGTTCAGTTTAAAATTGATTATCCCATAAAATCCATTTAGATATTAGATTTGGAAATATCATGATCGTATACAAATATCATAATTATTAATTACAATAAGGATAAATTGGCACATATATATAATTATAAAACCAAACATAGAAAGAGATGGGTAGGTGTGGGCACTTTTTTTAGGTTCTGTTTGACGAACTCATTATCAAAAGGTATTAAGTCTAAATTACTTTCTTACCTAAACCTACTTTGATTAGACTCTTTTACTTGCACATTCTCTTTATTTTTTACTTTTTTTTTTTGTGGCACCGAGAAGGATCCATCAAAACAAAACGACCAAAATTTTGAGAGAAAATGGTTTTGTTAACAAGTGATGCTGCCAATGTAATTTCGAATTAAAGACATTTTCTATAGTTTTTTTTTCCGACAAGATAGATATCCTGACGAATCATCCAGTTGGTGGGTTATTACTTTGTTGGTTTTGACATCTTGCACTAACTGTTATCTCATCTGCTTTATTGTTTTTGTTTTTTGAAATCCATATATATAAATTCAAATTTCCTGAAAACTGTCTTGAACTTTATAACTTCTTTCAACATAGGTGAGAATGCATACCAGTCTTGTGGATTCTTTATCATGTCTATGATGTCCGAACAATTCGTGTAAAAACATATTTTTTATTCTTTCATTTCGATCATGCAAAGTTCATATTAAACTTTCTATTTTTGCATTTAAAGGAGATAAAATAGGAATGATAAATGTTTCAACAATCCGAACTATGATCATAGGAAAGTAGTCAGTCAAATGGAATCAGAATAAAAAATTAGAAGTAAAGCAAAAGAAGAGCAAATAAAAAAAGAAAAAAGTTATAAATAGGAATATTGGCTTCTACGGATCAATATACCGCTGAGTGTAATGTGGACGGATCATAGACGAATGCATATTGTTTTTGGGATTTGGGATGAATTCTTAAGAAAAAAAAAAGAATAAAATTTCTACGGGAGCAAAAAAAAAACATTTTCTATAGTTTTTAGTTGATAGATCATAGAATCTTTGGAAATATATTTTATTTTATTTTTAGTTGAGATTTGGAAATATATTTTTGGATTTTGCCTTAGAAGTAGGTGGGATCTTCGTAAGTATCAATTTTTCCGAATCTTTGAAATGGATCTACGTGTCGTCGAAGGTATTAAGAATTACTCATTATTATAGTATTAACAGCAGGTAACAACGTACACGTGTGCATAATGTTTTGGTGGTTTCCAGACTCTGCCCACAATAAATAAAAACGTCTTTCCAATTTACTTTGTTTTTAACTAAAAGCGAATCATAAAATATCAAACCAACGATCCAAATATTCTTCGTTTCTACTTCGATAAACTTTTTAACTTTTATTTTTAATCAGCCGATATAATTAATTTAAGACTAACGAAATATCATGCTTAGGCTATAAAGAGACAAAACTATTTGTTTGAAATTTAAAAGTTCAATAAGAATGGAATATTTATTTTTCGTGTGTGAATACGTGTGATGTGTCTTAACGTCGCGTATGGCATCAGAAGGTGAAAAGCAAACCGAGTTATAGCACACCAGAAAAAATAAACAACAATAATGGATAGAGATGGTAAAATATTCCCGGCGTTCGCTTCGATTTAGTATTTGTTTCAATTTAATTCGAAAAATTTGAATATTTGAATATTTACAAATCGAATCAAATATTAAAAATTAATATTCGTTAAAAATGAAGCAAATATCAAATACTAAAAATTTAGATGCAAATATTCGATTCGATATATCTACATACATGTAAATTAGATATATTATATTATATTAATTATATATATATTTATATATATATGAGAATTGTACAATTTTATCCATCAAATTATTTATGTAAATACTAAAATTTAACAAAGTAAGAATAAATTATGTAATTTTTAAATAAATATAATTATTTTAGATAATTTTAATTTTCTAATTTAATTTTATAATTATTTTTAAATTGAAACGAAGCGAATCGAATATTCGCAAATAGTTCGAATTTTAGCGAATATTTGAAAACCCGAATATTCGTTTATTTCGAAGCAAATACGAATTGAATAGTTACTGATTCGGGCGAAACGAATCGAATCACAAATACTTCAAAATTCTTAATATTCGATTCGTGTCCACCCCTAACAACGATGACTCGAAGCATTAATTACACGACATGTAAAAAGGATAAGAATAATGGAGCTTGAAGCATCGAAGTATACTTGACACTGGAGAATCAGTAATCCATAGTTTTATTAGTCTTTTAGATAAAGCTTTGAGTTTTTTTTACTTTATAGATGTTTTTCTTCCTACTTTTTAAATAAAGATGCTATATTGTTATCCTTATCAACTTTTACAAAAATTGCATTGTAAATATCAACACTTAATATAAAACATAATGAATATAATTTGGTTGATGTAAATACTACTTACTTTCAGGAAATTGAAATCAAATAACATCAACCCTAATCGCCAACGCCATGGACCAGTTCGATTGACACATCTACTGTGTGCGTAATTTTCACATGTGCATTCTTTTTGAAAGTGGATATATATATATATATATCTATATTTACTAATCTATATTTACTAATTAACAAGTAATTATAACAAAAAACTGATGCGTTCTTTGTTTGACACGTAATGTTTTGATGAGGTGTTATCACCACAATTTTTCTCAATTTATTTTATATTAATAAAATTATTTTTATCTATATTTATTTAAAAAATTATTAGAAAACCACTAAACCACTACCTCAACTTTTAAAACTAATTTTATATATTATTATTTTTAATAAAAAACTGATTGCAAGTTACGTGTTTAAAACTAAAACTATTAGTTTTGCATTTTATAAAATAAAATAAACAATTATGTTTCTCTCTTCATCACCATCCGTCTAATATTTTATTCATTCTATCTCTCTTTCTTTCTCTTTTTCTCCCTTTCTCCTTTTTAGCCTAGTAGTCTAAAGTTTCTATTTGCTCAAATAAAGAACAAATCCATAAGTATCTAAGATAAGTCTTTTTCTAAATTTATGGAATCATCTTCATTTGTTGCATTTGTATGTTTATATATAAATCAATAGAGCAATACAATTTTTTATTAACTACACATAATGATGATTTTTTATAATGATATTAAATTACACAAAACATTAATAATAAATCAGCAACCACTTATTGTTAAAATAATCTATATGTTTGTTTGATTTTTTGCATACTTTCAAAAAATACTAAATACTATTTCTATAGAACCATTTAGGTTTGTATGTTTTTTAATGGTTAAAATTTCTAAATAAACTTAACGTTTATTTTTTTTATTATATAACTCATTTATATTAGTTTCTTCATTCACAAGGATACATTACAATAGTGTACGAACAATTTAATTTATTTTCTGTGAATAAATAATTTTAATAATATTTACAAGTTACATAATTTTGAAAGGTTAAAATTTAGTAAGTATATATTTTTAGTTTAATCATATTATTACTCAAGTTAAGATATATTTTAGTTTTATTTTTAAAATAGAATATTTTTTAATTTAAAAAAAAATGATATGATATACATTTTAATTTATTATTTTAAAACTTTCACAAAATATTGTTTCAAACCTTTTTTGCCAAAAATATGAATTTAAGTATTAATTTTTAAAAATTTTAAATTACTTTTATTTTAAAAAATTTCTATAAATTCTTACAATATATACAAAATAATATTTTTAGAAAATGACAGTTAATTTATGCTAGTATTTATACAAAATAGAATGGAAAATATGGGATTCGAGAGTAGTTGGGTAAACCTAAATAACCGAACAGATTTTCTATAATTTTTGTTTGGCTGTTGGTTAATACCCGACTTGAACCAACACCCGAATTAGTAGTCAAATGAAACAATCACTTAGATGATCTACTATCTATATGTTGAATTTACTACCTTTGCAATCGGATAAGAGTGTTAATCTGGTAATTTCTGGTACTACTTCAAAATTTTCGGATAAGTTTTAGTAATTGAGGATATATTTGGATTACACGATACCGGAATAGTAGGACTCAGAATCTGAGTGGATACCTGAATGTCCATGCCTTAACAAGACCATCCAAGATGTAACATCCGTATTCCGGTTTAGGTTCAAATCCCGGTTTACGTTGGTATTAGACGATCTATTGGTTTAGTGGAGTGGAATGATTGATCCTGGCCAGTTCTACAAAATTGAATGTGATGGACCGACGGTTGCCAACAAATAACCAATCCGAAAAGTTTTTAAAACAGTAATATTGGGGTGCATAATAGCGATTATTGGATGATTAGAACGGACAAATAAATTTTATAATTATTAGAACGGTTAGTGGGCTAAATTTTAATAGGACTAAGCTAAACCCAAATTAATTGGGTTATTTCTATTTAAATTAAAACTTAGTTAACCTAATTATTCCAAAAAAAAGACAGCCGCATAAAGTTTGGAGACTTCCTCTTTCACGTGTTTAGGTGTTTCTGTGGAAAGCATAACTTAGACGTTGTGGTTTGTTGTTGTCACTGGTTTTTTATATTTTGATCTGCAACTTCGTTGGAAAACAAAGAAAAAGGTTGTGGATCTAGATTTTTAAATTAAACCCTGAGAGTTTCAGAAATTTATTTCGAATTTTCTCCAAAACGCTAAGATGAGTGCATAATTGTGTGTTGGATTGGACATACAGAAAATTTCTGTTTAAATTTGTATGTTTGGTATTTATTTTCGTGTAATATGATTTTCTGGGGTAATAATTGTATGTTTGTTGTCACTATAAATATGGAAAATACTGCTAAATAATTCCTGGTAAAACATTAAATTTTACGATATGTGTATTTTTGAGTGAAATTATTACGATGATTTATAATAATTATTTAGAGAATTTTGATATATGATTAATTAATTATGGTTTGAAAATTAATTAATTATTACTGCAGTCTAGATATTAAATAATAGCTATTGGTTAAACAAAATATGTTGAGCGAGTATTTATTATTTTGTTGAATTTCAAACATATTTATTATGTCGGAAATTTTCTGTAATCGCCTGTCTATAATTGACCTAGTAGACGGGATGATTGTCCATTCAGTATTTATTAAATACTGATTGCACCGGTTCATGTGTGCAAGTAAAAATAGAAAAATAAAGTGTGATTATGGAGCTCGTGGAACTATGGCCGCGGAGTTGGTGACATACCAGGGTCTTGTGTTATTTCGAGTCTATTATTTTTGAGTCTAACTACTGCTAGAACTGCTAGGTCTGATTATTGTTTAAATTATAGTTTAGTAGAGTTAATTTAATTAAATATTGAGAATTACAAAGTTATGCAATTTATTAATTATATATTGGGATAAAATTTAAGATAAATGACTGTTTTAGTGGTTAACTGTTAGAAAATCGGGTTTGGGTGTTTCAATTTGCTATCAGAGCGGAGTTGTTTCTAGGACACTCCTTCAGTGTTTAGAGTTTGAGTTTAAAGCCGGTATGTCATCCTTTCAGCCATAATAATAGAGGTGTCAAAATGGGTTGACCATGACCATTTTGATCCGTCCAATTTTGACCACTATAATTATGGTCAAATTTTGACCGCTACCATTAACGCCCATAATCATTAACAACCAAACCCATTAACGCCCATAAAAAATGGT
>KE156850.1:15739-27298 GCA_000411055.1 Leavenworthia alabamica
AGAGCAGCAGTAAGATTCAGCTTAAGTAAAGCCGCCTTTGATTTGACTTGAGGTCAGCGTTGTTTCTTCTCTCAGATTTGTTTAAATATTTGTTTATTTCTTTCGAATTCGTTTATGGTAATGATCAATTGAGTGGTTTATAAAAACTTTTGATAAGAAATCTAAATGCACTTCGATATTTGTAGATGTCTGGTAAATTATTATGTAGATCGAATGATTAAGTTGTTTACAATCGATAACGAATGCAGAAACATGACTGTGTATAATTAGGTATCCATAGGTTTCTGAGTTGTTTGTTTCAAAATGCATTTGGTGAAGAGTGTTTATATATTGATTTCATTTCCTTACCAAGTTGCCATGTGAATTTGGTAAATGGGGATTTTACTGGACATAATTGTACATTTGCAGGATTTGGGGATGTTTCTGATTTAAAGGTTTTCGGATTAGAGATTTCGCTTTGTTGTCAATTTGATTGGTATGAAACGTTGTTCTTCATTTTGACTGGAATTGCTCTCTGGTGCAGATTTAAGTGTTTTGGAGATTTGACATTGATGATGTTTCCGCATTTGCTCGGATGTTGACGAAAATGTAAAATGCAGGCAAATTGGAAGAAACCACACATAGATTGATACTCTCGTTAGTCGACCTCTCTTGTAAATTTCTTTAAACTTACGGGTAGAAGGTGTATATCATATGCTAAGAAGGTAAACAAAAAAATTTATGGAGTCGGCTGCAGAGAAAAAATTTCCTCTTGATGCAAAAGACTACAAGTTATATGAAGAAATTGGAGATGGTGTTAGTGCGACTGTGCACAGAGCATTGTGCATACCGCTTAATGCTGTAGTTGCTATCAAGGTTCTTGATTTGGAAAAGTGCAACAACAATCTGGTAGGAACTCTTATCCATTTTCATTCTGAACTATGAAAGAGTGGATTTTAACTGTCTTTTCTGGTGTTACTTATTAAAGACAGAATTTTAGTGTTCCCTTCCTTTCTGTTTTCCTGGTTCGTGTTTTGATACTTGCGAGTCTAATTGCTTTCGAAAGTAGAGAACTTCTAATGAATCTGTTAAACTATAGTTGCATTGTCCTATCCCTTCTTTTATTTCATTTTTAAGATTAAGTTTTACAGGCTTAAGGTAGATGTCAGGAATTAGATGCAGTTAAGAAAACCATGGAATTTTTCTCTCTGTCAATCCAATTGAATAGGACTAAACTGCTTGTAGGATGGGATCCGGAGGGAGGTGCAAACAATGAGTCTGATCAACCATCCAAATGTGCTACAAGCTCATTGCTCATTTACCGCTGGGCACCAGCTTTGGGTTGTGATGCCTTACATGGCTGGAGGATCCTGTCTACATATAATAAAGTCTTCTTATCCAGATGGGTTTGAGGAACCTGTTATCGCCACTTTACTTCGTGAGACTTTGAAAGCTCTTGTATATCTTCATGCTCATGGGCATATCCATAGGGATGTCAAGGTATATGCTCGCATTATCTCCTTTACGTAAAGTGCTTTCCCTTAATTATCTCTGGATGAAGGCTGTTTTGGTTTAGTACCCTTTTCTATGGAGTAGAGGGGATATTTTATCAATTTTATTAGAACACGTGGCTTCCTTTGCAGGCTGGAAATATTTTATTGGATTCCAATGGTGCCGTTAAGTTAGCAGACTTCGGAGTATCAGCTTGCATGTTTGATACGGGAGATAGACAACGTTCCAGAAATACATTCGTTGGGACTCCATGCTGGTACTTCTTTCAGCTTTAGTAATGCCCTTTCTACGAGCATATGCATATACATATACATCTTAGACAAAATTTCTGTTTCATGTTTGTTTCTGCACAGGATGGCTCCTGAAGTCATGCAGCAACTACATGGATATGATTTTAAGTATGCTGATGTTTATAAATTCTAAACTCTGCATTACACAGGTGTTTTGTCTAATATATTTCCCTGTCACAGAGCAGACGTATGGTCATTTGGAATAACGGCGCTTGAACTGGCACATGGTCATGCCCCATTTTCTAAGTATCCCCCAATGAAGGTAAAGTTATGATGATGCCATTTGATTTTTATTGATCTGTACTGCTCTCTGGTACTCAGTTTGTGTATCTTCTTTCTCTGATAAATTGCCGGTAGGTTTTGCTGATGACCTTACAAAATGCACCTCCTGGACTTGACTATGAGAGAGACAAAAGATTCTCGAAAGTGCGTGAGTGGTGACAATTTGTTCATATCATTTTGACTTTTTGTGTTTTTTTTTCCACGTTAATAGTTGTGTTGCCTTACCAGGCCTTCAAGGAAATGGTGGGTACATGCCTGGTGAAGGACCCAAAGAAGCGTCCAACTTCAGAAAAACTTTTAAAGCACCCTTTCTTCAAACATGCACGTCCAGCTGACTACCTGGTTAAAACAATTCTAAATGGTCTTCCTCCATTAGGTGATCGCTATAGACAAATAAAGGTTTCTGGCCCTTCCTCTGAACTTATTGTTTCTCTTTCTGAGAAGAAAATTGCTGGAAAAGCTTGATTGATATGTGAATTCTTTCTTTCAGTCAAAGGAAGCTGATCTCCTAATGCAAAACAAATCTGAATATGAAGCTCACTTATCACAGGCAAGGATTAGGAAACAAAGATTTCACCCTTCTGTTATCCGAGTATGATTATATATTTGAATTATGTTTACATTTAACTCAAGTCTTCTTTTTCTCTCCAGCAAGAATATATAAGGGGAATAAGCGCTTGGAATTTCAATCTTGAGGACCTAAAGAAACAAGCTGCCCTTGTAAGTTAATAATTTTTCTAATTTTCTCAATAACAAAGGGCAGGGGACTAATTTTGTTGGCCTTGTAGATTTCAGATGATGATAGTTCACATGCTGAAGAACCTGATTTCAACAGAAAGCAATGTGAAAGACAGGATGAATCTATTCTTTCCCCTGAAAGGGCGAGCAGTTCAGCAACAGCTCCCAGTCAGGATGTATTATCTGAAACGATTCTCACTCTTATCTTCCGGCGTTTGGGTGTAATCTTCTGAAACACAATGTCAACTCAACTTGTCTTTTGTTGTTTCCATTCTATTTTCAGGACGAACTGAACGACATTCATGATTTAGAAAGTTCTTTCGCCTCGTTTCCAAGCAAACCTCTACAAGCACTCAAGTACATCACATTCTCTAAATCTACATTTTAACTCCTAATAGATCTGGATAATATCGAGTTGAAGCTTTATGTTCTGGGCACCTATGATGGTTTCATTTGAGTTTGTATAGCAGTTTGATTAATGTGTTCTACATAAGTATTGTGAATTACACGTTTTTTTTTTATTGTCAAAGAAACATTCAACTTGATTCTACCTGTGCTTTTATGCAGAGGCTGTTTTGATATCGGCGAGGACGAGGATAATGCAACTACTCCTGATTGGAAAGATACAAATCTAGTTAATTCTGGACAAAAACAGCTTTTAACAAAAGCGGCTTCCATTGGATCTCTGACCTATACCACGAAAGAAGAAGACACTGCATCACAAAACGCTTCTTTACCACGTAATATCATTTCCGAACAGAAAAAATATGTGAGCGGTTCAGTTATACCTGAGAGTACTTTCTCTCCAAAAAGAATCATATCCGATGCTGACAAGTTAGCACTCTCATCACTTATTTTTAGTGTTCCTTTCTATCTCAACATGCTTCATTGTGTTTTAAAAGCCACTTGACTTACTTCTGCAGGGAGTTTCAACAGCGTAGATATCAACCAGAGAGGAGCTACAGTGGATCATTGCATCGTACAAAGAGAGATCCTGGTAACCTCACATCATCTCTTTTTGTTTTCTACATGTAATTCTTGTAGAGCCTTCAATTCAAATACGTTTTTGTACAGTGGATGAGGTACCAGAAGCCCCGCATGTGGAGCACAAGGGACGGTTTAAGGTCACATCAGCAGAACTGAGTCCCAAGGTATAACAAGTATCATAGTCTATAAAGTTTATATGGTTATTAATGTTCGTTGAAGCTACAATAGAAACATAAAAAAGTAATGTTTATGAAAAAATGAAGATGTGTTTCTGTTTAGGGATCTACAAACTCTACATTCACACCATTTGGTGGTGGTTCAAGCAGTCCAAGCTCCTTAAATACAACTACCGCCTCAATCCTCCCATCGGTTCAGTCGATTCTGCAGCAAAACGCTATGCAGCGGGTAAATTTTTAAAACCATAAGGAAATTTACTTTTACAGTCGTTAGTTAAATGTATATACTCTTCAATTTGCAGGAAGAGATTTTGAAACTAATGAAATACGTGGAACAAACCTCTGGTACTGTGTATTCATCTTCCACCTATAGATTTGATTTTTTCAAGGATTTTATATTTCTTTATTTGTTTAAGAATTCAACATGGATATGTTTTTTTGTCCCATTTCATAGTCAAGCAACCTGGATCACCAGAGACAAGGATTGATGAGCTATTACAGGTTAATCAAATCATATTTATATTTCGAATATTTAACGAAACTCGAAATTGATATCATCTTTATGCAGACGCCTCCTGCAACACTACGAGAAAGAGAACTTCAATCCCAAGTCATGTTGCTACAACAAAGGTAAAATATATAAATATTACAAGGCGTCTTGTTCTTACTTAACATCAACATTGACTAACTTGTTTTTTTTTCATCTTTGATGTAATTAAAAGCTTTTTGAGCGTAACAGAGGAACTAAAGAAACAGAAGCTGAGAAATGGACAGGTTTGTGTGTTTTCTCACATTTGTTCTATTAAGATTCCAACATTGAATATATTATAATATGAGATCATGAGTTTAGATTCATACTATAATAAATTATTCTCATTCTCTGCAGTTGGAGAATCAGTTAAATGCATTAACAAACAGAAACGATTGAATCTCATAAGTAATTGAGAACAAAATCGCAGGCTAAGAAATGAAACTTGGGGATCTTGAGTTTTTAAAAAAAAACACAAAAATCCCTTTTCAAGGCAAAGAAGAAACACAGAGAAATTTGTGTGTTTTATAATTATTGGGTGTTATTTATTTGATAGTTTTATTTATATATTAAGTGAACTACTACAATGTTTATCTTCTTTTTGTCTTAAGGCCAGCACTTATGTGTGATTTGTTATGTGCTAGATGATAAATGTCTTTATTTATTATTTGTTTCCGTGTGAATAAAATGTAAAATGTAACTGTGGTTTGTCAAAGTCTTAAAAATTCATATAACTTCAATCCTCAAACTAAAAAATACAACAAAACTTCTTATGTCAAAACAATGTTTTAATTATATCATCGAACAACGAAACTAAAAAAAAAAAATCACGTCCTTACTAATGAAATAATAGCATTACCAAAGACGATTCTCGATCACAGCTGCTACTATTTCCTTCAACGTTTCCTTCAAAAATAAAAAAAACATAGAATCTCTACGAATTAATTGTTTTCTTGCAGAGTTTTCCAGAATAAATATTTGTCAAGAACACGTAAAGTACCGAAGAATGATCTTTGAGACCAAGTGAGAGAACCAAAGGCTTTGAGGGAACAATAGAACTAAAGATATCAAAAAGACATTGTATCATTATAACAGTTAAAACAAAATAAAGGAGAAAAGAGCATGAATTGAAAGAAAGAGAGATAACCTTATGTGTTCAATGAGTCTTCGAGCAGTAGCTACCAGCATTGGCTTCAACAAACATAGTAGCCAAAATCCAAAAGTAAGATTTTGTAGGTATTAACAATATAAATGTTACTAAGATAAGATTATATTTTGAACCTCATCTCGCTTTCCAAAGATCACTGAAACACTAAATGTTGGTTCAACAGACATCCCTTCTTCCTTCCTGTTAGCATGAAAAAACATTACTAATATTAGTTGAGAGACAAAACATATCAAGAACACTCAATCTTAGAATCAAGAACACTCAATCTTCGAATCAAGAACACTCAATCTTAGAATCATGAACAACAACTAATTACATTATATCACACAACCTTGCATGCAAATATAGACAAAATGAGAAGACTGCACAAATCAAGAACACTCAATATCATTTACTCAAGAACATCATTAGGCATAACTCAAATGTTCACTTCTTTAAGAAAAAAACAGTATAATGATAACATAATTTATCAAAGACCTTGCGTGCAATATAGTTCCCATTGCACCAATTTGTGTTGCTATAACCTGAAACAAAATTACTTTGAGGTTCAGAGCATTTAAACATTAAATGAAGTAATTATCTCTTACACATATAGAAAGAAAGAGAGATACTCACAAGGATATGATCTTCATAGCTGCAAATCACAATCTCTGTCTTGTTACCCTTTTCAGACAAAATTTAAACAAACATTATAAACATTACTCAAACTAATGATCTTCCCAACGCATTAAATTACTGTAAACTAACATTATGAAAGCAGATTACACAGTATTTGATCGAACATAGACGAATGAAACGAACTTCTCTTTCAGATTAGACCAAAACTCCCATGAAATATAATTCGATAAAATCTCAAGTTACCTTACTTTCAAATGAGACCTTTCTATGTCTCACAGGAAAATTAGCATCCAAGCTTTCCATTGTCACTCTTCTTCTTCTCCGAGCTCCGACGACAAGAGAAGCAAGCGTAAACGTGTTTCGCCTTTACCCAAACGGTAGCGTTTTAGAAAAGAATCTCAGAAATATTAAAAGCCCTATTAAACAAGCCCACTAACATTTTGATAAACCAAAGCCCATTAATAAATTCCTTTTCGTCCCAATGGAACAAATTAAAAAAAATAATACACATTTTTTTTTTTTAGTAAGCTGACCAATCTCAACCCCTAAGTATTGATTCCCACGTCTTCTCAAACTTAAACTATGAAACTCTTCTCCTAACACAGAAGTTTTCTCATCTCTTTTGCTTTTGTAATAATTTTATTATAAAACCTTTCTCTGTTATGTAAATTTCAAAATCAACTCAAAGAACTAAATTTTTTATAAAAAGTGTTCTATCAAGAACATGGATATGATTAGTAATCTACCAGATGGGATTATAATCCACATTTTATCTTTCCTTACAATACAAGAATCTGCTTCAACTTCTCTTCTCTCCAAAAGATGGCGTGATATGTTTACCTTAACATCAAATCTTCATTTTGCTCTTACCAAACCAAAACAGTTCTTACCTTTTGTCCATCACCGACAAAGTTTTATAGATTTCATTGATCGAGTTTTAACTGTCTCAGGGAATTCAGTTATAAAGAGATTCACTTTGAAATGTCGACTTGGTGTTGGCTCAGTTCATATTAACCGTTGGATATGTAATGTATTGAACCGTGGTGTTTTGGATCTTTATCTTGATGTAAAAGCTCAAGATTCAATAATCTTTGAAGTCTTTTCTTGCAAAACACTTGTTAAGTTGAAGTTAAATCGTTTTGAAATCCCTATGCTTCATGAAGATGCTTTTCTTCCAGCTCTTAAGACTCTTTCTCTTGATTACGTTAAGTTTTATAGTATCGAAGCATTTGAAAAGCTTGTTTATGCTTGTCCTTTGCTTGAGGAGTTGATTATAGAGTATATTGCATGGGAGCTTTGGAAATGTTCTTACATACTCTCTTGTCCGAGTCTTAAGAGACTTAGAACTAAATGTTTGGGTTTTAGTGTTGAGTTAGGAAACATGAGTTTTGATAATCCAAATCTTGTTTATTTAGAATACTCTGATTTTGTTCAGCTTCAGTATCCAGTTGTTGAGCTTGATTCACTTGTTGAAGCTAAGCTTAGGTTAACAATGAAAGAAGGAGGTTTTGGTAATTGTGATCCATCGAATTTGATTAAGGGTTTAAGAAATGTTAAGATTCTCAACTTATCATGTCCTGAAACTGTTGAGGTACTTCTGTTTTGTCTCTTTTTATGTAATAATGAAATGATGTTTCAGTTACATTTTACTTTTTTTTTGTTTTAGATTTTTGGGATGTTTCATGAAGCAATGCCTGTGTTTAAAAACCTCATTTATTTATCTATTACATCTGAAGTTGACTTTTGTTCATCTGTCTCGTCTCTATCATATATGCTGAACAAATCTCCAAATCTACACAGTCTTGTCATCAAGGTATGATCTAAAACACCAAAAAGATTGTTGGACAAAAGCAAATTTTTCATAATAAAAGTCATATTCTTGCTTCAGGGTTTATTGCGTCATGATAGTCCTGGATCTGATTGGGAATGCTTCTTGGGATGTTCTCTATCATCTTGTCAAGTAAAGATCCTAGAATTAACAGAGTTCGAAGGAAGTATCAAAGAGATAGAACAAATGAAACGTTTCCTGGAGGAGTTTTCATGTCTTGAGCTTGTTAAAGTTTGTGCCTCCGCAGAGAACGACAAGGAGAAGTTGCAAGTAACATCGGATTTGTTAATGCTTCCTAGATCTTCTTCTAAATGCAATGTCCAGATTAAGTTTTCTTGAAAATCACAATATTAGTGTACTTAATGTTGTGTTTGAGCCCTCATGCATATTAATACTTGACTCAGTTTTTTTTTACTAGCGTTGTAAAAAAAACTGAGAAGGTAAAGAGCATTTCCATAAAACAGTAAAAGTACAAATCCAGTTTTAATACACACAATCACACAACCATCAACGGATACTATAAACCGTTGTAAAATCATACATATACTTCTTTCTTGTCCAGCAGCTTCATCATGCCTACTCAATCAAAAATGAAGGTTTGAAAATGATTTATACGATCATCTCCATAGTTTGCTTATTGAAATGAACAAGGCCAAAATTTTAAACATTGATGATATATTCACTACAAGAAAACTGCGTTTTAGCGACTAAACCTGTGGTCAATAATAATTGGTCCGCCAAAATGTTTAGTCGCCAGTTAGCGATTATTTAGCGACTACTGCTAGTTATTAGTCGTCTTTTAGTCGCTATTTAGCAAGTTTTAGTCACCTTTTAGTCGCTAAATTTGGTGACTAAATATGTAGTCGACATTTTTAGTCACTAAAACCATATTTTCTTGTAGTGATTATCTGCTATCTCAAGATAACAAACCTCGGGCTGCTTCAGCCATGGGGTTTGCAACAGTTGCTGGCTTAACTAAGTGAGTTCTATTCCTCAGTACTGAGGATCTACCCGGTTATGATGAGACTAAAATCTAAAACTCTTAAGGGTGTTATTTTTTCTATTTAGTTTTACAAAATGGGGATATTTAGTAGTTTACCTTGCTAGCGATGTTGTTGGAGAGCCAATCAAGTCCTTCATAGAGACCTTCCCCAGATGTGGCACATGTGCTTTGAATGTACCTGTTAAAGAAAAAAGCATAAGATACAATCGGACATAATTCTAGAAAGAAGATAGCTTTACCAATGGCGTTGGCGAAGAGAGTGAAGACCAAGCTTGTCAGTTATTTCTGCAGCATTCATTGCATTGGGAAGATCTTGTTTGTTTGCAAATACAAGAAGGACAGCATCTCTCAGTTCATCCTAAAAACAGTGTTTAATCAAATTTGCGGAAAGCTGTTTCTGCCTTACTGTGATATAAGAGAAAACCAGAAAGAAAGCTAACCTCATTCAACATTCGATGTAACTCATCCCTCGCCTCCACAACTCGGTCCCTGTCGTTGCTATCAACAACAAATATAAGACCTTGAGTGTTCTGGAAGTAGTGCCTCCATAGGGGACGAATCTGTCACATTCTTAACGTCAAAAAAAAAGAAAAAAAAAAAAGATAACACTGATAGATACTGGACATGGAGATAGAAATTTACTATTCAAAATGAGTTTGCATAACCAGTACTAGTCACACCAAAACCATTGACATGGTGAACAACTTGAAACACGATGACACTATACTGTGATCTAGGCAAGACTTAAAATGTGTGTACCTTGTCCTGACCACCCACATCCCAAACAGTGAAGCTGATGTTCTTGTATTCAACAGTCTCCACATTGAATCCTGGAAACAAAAAAAAAACTCTTCAACACTAAATTTGAGAAGAAAACATTGACAAAAAACTCAGAATCCTTAAAAGACTTATACCGATGGTTGGGATGGTTGTGACGATTTCACCAAGCTTCAGCTTATACAAAATAGTGGTCTTACCAGCAGCATCAAGACCTACCATCAAAATCCTCATTTCTTTCTTGGCAAAAAGCCTACTGAACAACTTTGTGAAATTAAGCCCCATTTTTCTTTAGCTTAGCCCTAAGATCCAAAACAAAGCTCAAATATAGTAAGTAAAAAAGAAATTTTAAATCTATCTGCAACACAATCAGATTTATAAACACGATCGATAGGTGGATACAAATCCTTGAATTCTTCTAAATTTAGGAAAAATAGCTTTGATCAATCAAATGGATCTTTACTTACTTGCAGGAAATTAAAAAAACAAGCAGAAAACATTAAAATTCAACATAGAAATCGATCTAGATCATGAAAACAAAGGAAGAACAAGCTATAAATCAGAAAACCTATCGATCAATCTCTTGATAAGCTAACAAAGATGCAGATCAAAAAGAAGAGAGAATCAATATACCAGAAATGTTGGCGAAAAATATGATGCAGAATTTTGAATCGATGAATGACATATGAGAGATTACCTTACGAAGAAGCTCCAAAGAAGGACCTGTGGTTGTAGTAGCAAGCCGCGAGTTTTGATGAGAAAATGTCTCCCTCCCTCTATCTCTCCTATTCACAGAAAGCTCTAATAATAATATAATATTTATTAATATGGTATCATATTTGTTGTTATATTGAATTATTACCCCAGTTTAATTACATATGTTAAAAAATATCTACCTTAAAATCTGAATTGTCAATTTCATCCTTATAAAAATGTACTCTCCACTCCAATTTAATTTTCATTACTTTAAATCATTTTTTGTTGTTGACAAAAAAAAAAAAAAAAAAAAANAATAAATAATAAATTCATGAAGAAACTATTGATTTCGTTATTTATTAAAATTAGAATGTTAGGGTTTACTTTTAATTATCCAAAAAGTCTCTCGGACTTCTCTCGCAGGGTGATTTCCGGTGAGAAATTCCGGTGAGACTTTGTTCAATTGTCAGAGTTTTTTAATCCCTCTCCTCTTCTCACACTTAAATCTTTCAGAGGAGAAAGGTTTTTTTCTGTTTTGTTGTATATATGTCCGGTGAAATACCGGTATAAACTTCCGGTCTTAGTACCGGTTTATGTCCGGCGACAGTGTCGGTTGGTAGTCCGATGATACTATCGGTTCTATTAGCGGTGAGTTTACCGTTTTATATTACCGATTGAGAATTCGGTTCTATTTGTTCTTTTAGCCGGCTTTGAGATTTATTCAGATCTGGAACATTTCTTCTCTCATCTATATATGCTCTCTTATTTTTTTGGTGGAAGACGTAATATTATCCTTGCTCTTCCATGATATTATGGGCCGGCGGCGACGGTAGTGGAGAAGGTGGTTGAAAATCAAAGAAGTAAGAGAGATGGATTAAACATTAACGATGATGATCTATTCCATCTGTGATACCGGTTAATTGAGCAGCAGGAGAAAGTTTAGAAGACCACGGCGGTTACATGGAAGCTGGCCGAT
>KE156850.1:50430-71134 GCA_000411055.1 Leavenworthia alabamica
TATTAGTACCGGAGAGAGATAAGAGCATGTAAGAAGAAGAGATTGGTGGAGGAGAAGCTGAATTAGGGCTACGTGGTGGTGGAAGAGAAAGAGGTTGTTGTTGTTGTTGTGGTGGTGGTGGTGGATGATGACGGTGGTGAGGTTGATACTCAATTGCGGCGTTGATGGTTGAAGAAGGCGGAGGAATTGAGGAATCATTATCTGGATCACGGCGGTGGAAGTTACGGTGACAACCACAAGCTGCACATTTGAGTGAAGTTGGATCGGAGGAGATCGACGACGGAGACGGCATGAATTCGCCGCAACCGTCAAGAGCATGTCCACCTAACGCCGCCGCATGGTTTTTAAGACATTCTTTGTAAGTAAAGAGGAGAGGATGGTGGTGATGGTTACGTTTGATGATGCCGTTGCTGAAGGAAATGGGTTTCGCAGGTTGGATCCGGGTCGGAGTTTCGGGTTCGGGTGATTTAGGAGTTTGAGTTGTTGTTGTTGTTATTGTTTGAGTCATATCCATCATAGCTTTAAAATATTAATAAACCAAAATTGAGAAGAAGGAAGAGAACTTAGGGTTTGGTTTTAAGCTATGGAATAAGTTTCAGAGATTTGAAGAAGAAGAAGATAAGTAAAAAAGGTTCTTGAGCTTTTTGAGATTATTTATTATTAATTTTTAATTTTTGACTCTATTTTTATTTTTTTAAATATTCATTTAGAAAATGATATGATGACTATGACGACGACTGTTGCTGAAACAAATAAAGAAATTTGGTATAAAGGACACAATTGTATAAATTAAATTAAATTAATAATTTATAAATTCACAAAATAAAAAATAAAATAAAGGTTTGGATTATTTAAGAATATATTATAATATTAATATTAATAAAAGGAAGGTTGATGTTTTAACTATGGTTAGGTGTGTTTAAAGGTTTGGTGGGGTCCACAAAGAGAAGTACGTGTTAGATTTTGTGGTGAAAAGCGTAATAAATGTGGCTACTGGAGTAGTGTCTTAAACCTAAAGGCAGTCTTATGACAGAAGTCAAACTAAAAATAAAAAAGTCTCATGGTTATGGTTTTTTTATATTTTTCTCTTTTGTGTTGAGATATTTTTTTTTAAGACAAGGATTGTCACATTTATTGATTTATTTATACAACTAAGTGAATAGACAGTACATAGATGGTTATCTTTATAATTTATAATATATTTTTAAGTTAATTAAAAAATATAGTATTAGTATGAAAATATTAATTAATTAAATGAAAACTATTATTTAATTTTCCATAAGAGTAATTAATACAGTTCATAATTAATTCATTCAATTTAGAAAAATAAAAAGACATAAAAATCTGTTTAAAAAAATATTTATTTCAGGATAGAGTTTGGCAGAGTTTTTCATGTTTGTTAGTGATGTTTTATAACAATCTGACAGAATAATTAAGAGGTTAAAGTGTAACGGTTGAATAAAAATATAATGAAAATAATGGATTTAAATAGAAATTAACTCTTACATATTGATTTAAAAAAACTTATCAAACTATTATACATAATTTCATATAATAATTCAAAGATCCAAATATAAACGTATTTGGGAATGGAACATAATAATCTCTCATGTATATCTCATGAAGCCCATATATCTCATGTAACTACTAATAAAGCCCATATCTCTCATGTATCTACTAATAAAGCCCATAGATCTCATGTATCTACTGATAAAGCCCATATCTCTCATGTAACTACTAATAAAGCCCATTAGAGTTTTTGGCATAACTAAAGAGAAAGCCCATAACTACAGAGTTGAAACCCAATCTTTGAGCAAAAAACTAGGCATAATAATTTCTTCAAACAAAAATTCTCGAACAGAACTAAAATGTGAAAAACAAAAGCTGAGTGTTCTTGTCTGAAAACAAACAAATAAAAAAAACTACTAGAGTCATGAGATAAAGAAGTAGAGACTGACGATTTACTCATCGTCTTCTTCATCATCATCATCACCACCAGCTCCATTCAATGCCTTAACTCTCTCAATCAACTTATTCTTCCTCTCTTCATACGTCAGTTTCTTCAAGTTGTACCTGTTTATTCACACCACAATCAATCAAAAACTCCATAAAGACAAAACCAATACAAACTAGCTTAGGTTTATGTTTTATGTACCTCTTGTGTTCTTTAGGAGCAGGTTTAGTGGTTTTCTTAGGGTTAGGATCAGCACGAATAGCTGCATGAACCTTCTTATACATCTCTTCAATGCTCTCAGCTTCAACACCTTTCTTAATGTATCCACTAAAGTGAGTTTGAAACTTCTCTGGCTCATCTTCTGATAACAACTTCATGTAGTTTGATACATGACCACCAAAGATGTAGTTCCTATGGATTTCAGCATCAAGTTGTTTGTTCTCTTTGTTGAAACCCGCAAATCTCTTGTCGCTATGTGGGATATCAAGTCCTCCATCCAAAGCACCCTATAGTAATAGATCAACAACCAAAACACAATCGAAATGATAAGAACTATTTGTTAATACCTTGAGAGCACCAAAGACTCGGTTTCCTGTTGTGGTTCTGATAAGTCCAACATCAAGAAGAGCACGGAAAGGTCTTCTTGATTCAGTTGGTTCCACAGAGTAATCCTCACCAGTGGCCTCAACATTGCCTTCGTATTCATCATCCATCTCCAACATTTTCAGAACACGACGAGCTAAAAGAAGGCCAGTACAGTAAGCTGTAATAACAACAAGAAGAAACATTTAGGATTTATCAAACACACAAAAGAGAACAAAACCGATTCAAAATCAATACCTGCAGCATAGTTTGTAAGACCAACAGTGAGACCATAGTGAGGTAACTCATGTGCATAAGCAGAAGCTTTAACAATGTCACCAGCTATACTTGCAGATACAATTTGTGCAACAACATCTTTGTTTGTAAACCGAACAACAAAACGATACTTAGGTGTGTTGTACTTATTCTTATCTTGATTAATCAGACGAATCCTTGCCCTGTAATCAGTCTTACCATCTACACAACATCATAAGCAAAACTCTCAGAACACAGATTTGAATCAAAATTAAAGAATCAAAAGAAATACCTCTTCTTCTCCTGAACTTAACTTGATACCTCTTGAAGTAAGCATTAGACTTATGAGACTTCACAAACACCTAACAACACAAAGGTATCAAATTTATTACTCTATTAAGATCCAACAAAATAAAAAAAATAAAGTCTGTAACTTTAATCCTAAATCTAAGAAATAAACACACAAATTTGCTTATAACACAAAACCCATGAAGAAAACAAGCTGAATATAAACTATAAACTTATGAATTCTCAGTACCATAACTATTAGTGAAATGAAGGAGATGTATATATGAAAATGAAGATCTGATTGTTCTGAAGAGAACTATGAGAAGAAACGAGGAAGAGACTATGGCGGAACAAGATGTAAAAGCTAGGGCTTACCATTGTGCTGTGAGAGATGAGTGATGAGAAGGCTAAGAGGCGGAATGAAATGTTTTGCGAGATCTTTAATTATAAGACAAAACCCTACACTTCTCTTTATCAACGGTCAGGATTGAAACATATTCAACGGTCTAGATTGGTTATATTAAATAAGGGCCCATGGGCTTTTTTATTTGGACTTTTTTTGTCTTCTCCTCCTCCCACACATTTTTTCTTAACTTCAAATAAGTTTGTGAACATAAATATCATTATAGTTTTGATTAAATTTAAAACTCATTCTCAAACTTAATATTTTGAATATATCTAATCCGAATCTATTTTAAAATTTAAGTTATTCACTGAATTTTTTTAGATTTAATATTTAGTTTAATCGGATTTGATAGTCGATTTAATCAGATTCCAAACAAATCTAATTATATCATAGTTTTCCGATTTAGTAAAAATAAAACTATAACTTTTTAAAGGTTTGCTTTTCTTTCTTTTCAAATTTTATCGGATCAAACCGGATAATTTTTTAATAACCGGAATGCCCAAAATGAGTATCCACTAGTTGAACTATTGTATTTTCAAGTTACTTCTTTGTTACAAAGATTATGAGTTAGTAACAGCAAACAAACAACACAATAATTCAAATAGACACCATATTCATTAAGATTAACCAAATACAATACCAAAGTCTCAAACTCATCAATTCTTAAGTTTGATTCAATCCAGAATTCAAAACACAAAAGTAAAACATATTTAACACCAAACCATTACATTCTAAGAATCCTGTTTTAAGATATGGTTAAAATCATCTCTTCCTTTACCTTGAGGATTCTTCTTCCACTCCATTATTTCTTTAATTGCTTCTATGAAAGTTTTCTTGTGTAATTCTTTCCATTCCTTTTATATATAAAATAAAATATTTTGATAATTTTCATATAATATAATAAAACTTTATTATATATAATTATCAAACCTCAAAATCCCATTCTCCACCCATATCTGGATCATTCTTGTTAATCCATATATATGTCTCCACTGGCATCTTCTCAGAATTTTCCTATAAATAATACCACAAAAATAAAATAAAATCAAAACTTATAATTAATCTCATTAAAATAAAAATCCAAAAAACCGAAATCTCCTAAAATCCAAACCGAAAAATAAAAACACAACAAAATTCTTAAATAATTCGGCTTATTTTAGATGAACCGAAATCCGAATCCAAAACAGAAAAATATCTAATTCATAAACCGATAGGCTTTAGCACTTCAATCTGTTCGGTTTTCGGATTCGATTTCAGATTTAAGCCCAAGACCATAAAAATTGTATTTAATTTAAAAATAAAGAAATAAATAAAAAGTATTAGAAACTTACATCTCTTACAACACCAACAGTAACTCGTTCATATTCATTACCTTCAACTGCATCAACGTTGTCAAGTTCATCAGCTGTTAATCCCATTATTACCTTTCCATGGACTTCTCCGGTATCAGAAGGCACAACACATGGATACAAACGTCCCTTAAGCCTAAACCTCTTACTGGGAAAAACAAAAGAACCCAAATCGTCTTCAGATTTCTAAGATCAAGATTGAGATAGAGGGAAAGAGAGAGATACGTACAAGCCAGGGAGTGTTGCAGAGACGATCTCAGGAGTACGGTTAAGCATAACGTTAAGGACATCAGGATCTTGAAAGCTACCATACACGAAAATATTGTGAAGCTGAGAACCTGACATATCCATTTTTCCTTAAACTCTGTTTTTTTTTTCTTTGATGTATAATAAGAATTTGACTTTATAACGTAAAAAAAATGAAAAATCTCAAATTATGTGTGCATGAGACACGTGGACATGACTCTCTACCGACACCGTCTCGGCTGGTAACCACTAATTTGTCGGCAATTATTGGATAGTTTTGTTATTATTTTCCCACTTGTCGAAACAGGAAAATATATCTAAAAAATTATATTTTTTCTTTCTTTGTTTGAGAGTATTTTTAAGAACTCATCTTAGTGTTTTAAATAAATTAAAATCCATGGTACTATATTTTTTTCATAAAATAATTATTAGCAAAAGGTAAAATATATCTAAAAATTATATTTTCTTCTCATCTCAGTGGTTTAAACAAACTAAAATTCATGGTTCTATATTTTTATTTTTAAAATAATTTTTATATTACTTTTATTTATCATTTTACATTTTTTCTGATTTCTATTGCTTAGTTTTTCTCATTTTTTCTACAAACATCTTTATTAATTAATTTTACATAAATAAAATATACAAAATGAATCTATTAGAAACAAGAAAAAAATATTGAATATACTAAAAACTCATTTCAATGGTTTAAAATAAATTAAAATTCATGGTTCTACTATAGTTATTGCATTTTCACTCCAATCTAATAAATATTTCAATAATTTAAATTTACTCCAAAAAATCATTGATCCCCTATTATCAACAAATAAATAAATTTAGTTTTATTTCACTTATTATTGAAATACTACAAAAATAAAATCAAATGATTTTTTAATTTTTATTCACTAAACCGTCCAAAATTAATAACTTGTTCTATTGGGAAGAAACCCATCTTTAGCCATTTCAGCAAGAACATCAAGAACCACATTCATATTCCCTTCTCTATGATTAATCTCCACAAGCACTTTAGCTTGCTCTGCTTCACTCAATTCACAGCTTCTTAATACATTCTCAATCACACTATTCAATTCACAAACCTTCTCTTCCTTATACAATGCTTTAACCAAAGCAATCACTGTCACAGTATGTATCAAAAACCCATCTTTTACCATCTCTTTATATAGACTATAAGCTTTATGTACATCTCCACCTCTACAATGACCATGGATCATAACATTGTACACTGTTCCATCAACTTTATGGTTCTTCTCAAGCATTGATTCGAAAACTCTATCAGCTTCAGACATCATACCTTTCATACAGAACCCTTTAATAAGAGATACAACACTTTTAAACTCTATGTTACCACAGTTGTCTATAAGAGTTTGATATGTGACATTGTTAGGTACTGATTCTTCATAAAACAGTTTAAGCAAAAGTCTTTTTGCTTCTCTTGTTTGAGCTTGTTTGTTAAGTCCATTGATAAGAACACTGTAAGTTACAACATCAGGTAATACACCTTTCTCGATCATTTCGTTATGCAAGTTGAAAGCTTTTTCCAAATTGCCTTCAACACAATAAGCATTGATCAATGCTGTGTAAGTAAACTCATCAGGTGAAAGGTTAAGTCTCAGCATTTCATCGAAAAGATCATAAGCTTCTTTTGTTCTTCTCTGCTCACAAAAGCCTTGGATTAGTGATGAGTATGTGATTGTATCAGGTTTAATACCCTTTTCAACCATCTCCTTCTTGACTCTAACCGCTTCATCTACATCATAACCTCTACAAAACCCTGATAACACTGTACTGTAACTCACTACATCTGGACTCAAACCTTTCTCCTTCATATCTTCAAGCATTGCTACTGCATCTTCCATTTTCCCAGCAATACAATGTCCATTAATCAAAGCATTATAAGTCACAATCGACGGAGAAAACCCATTCTCAATCATCTCTTTCAAAACCTTATAAGCTTCATTCATATACCCCTTTTGACAAAACCCATCAACCAATGTTGTATAAGTACGCTCATTCGGGTAAAGACCTCTAACACGCATCTGATCAAGAAACTCAATAGCTCGATTCATATTCCCGGCTTTACACATACTATGTATCAAAGAAGTATAAGTGATAACACTAGGTGATAATCCATGTCTCACCATCTCAGCATACATAACAAGAGCTTGATGAAAATTACCTTCTTTACAATAACCTTTAATAAGTGTATTATATGTAACTTCATCAAGTGAATAACCTTTCTTGTTCATCTCCATAAGTATAATACTAGTCTCCTTCATCCTTCCTTCTCTACATAAACCGTTAATAACGACGTTATACGAAATCAAATTAGGCTCTAAACCTTTCAACACCATTGATCGCAAAAGCTTAAACCCATCATCAATCTTACTCAACTTACAAAACCCATCAATCAAAGTGTTGTAAGTAACAACATTAGGTAAACAACCTTTCTTCTCCATTATATCGAAAAACCGTAACGCAACATCTATATTCCCAGCATTGCAAAATCCTCTAATCAAGATATTGTAAGTAAACACATTTGGAGAAACTTGAGTTTCCAACATTTCTTTAAATACATTCTCAGCAAAGCTAATGTTTCTCTTAGATCTAATCATAGCATCTAAAACAGCATTGTAAGATAAAACTCCAGGCATAAAGCCATGAGCTTTAGCTAGATGAACAATACTCAAAGCTTTATCAATCAAACTCAGACGAGAGTAAGATTTCACAACTAAATCGAAAACACAGGAAGTTGATTTACACAAATCGTAAGTCTCTTGTAATGATTTGAAGACTAAAGAAGCATCTTCGTCTACTTCTAGGGTTTTGGTTGCTACATCTTCAGCAAGGGTTTGAGCTGTTTTGTAGAGTTTGAATTTGGTTAGGATATGAAGAGTGATGCATTTGCAATGGAGATTGAAGAATTGATGAGGTTTAGCCCAATTTAAGAACTTGAGGATTAGCTCTTGATCGTTTTGAGATTTGAGAAGAAGATTCGAAGCTGCTTCTGGAGTGAAATTTGAAGAGAGATTATGAAGTTGGTAAGGATGACGTCTAAGAAAGGTTAAAGCTTTATCAGCAAGAAGTGAGTTTGAAGGAGAAGAAGCGAAGCTTGAGAGTGATCGTCGAATTAGGGTTTTAGAGAGTAACATTTTAAGAGGTTTAGCTAATTTTGGGGTTTAGGAAGAAGATGAAGAAGACGATGCCCAATTGATCTCAGCCGTCCGATGTTTTTTTACATTATTCAGTTTCTGTTTATTTGCAGTTAATATTTTTTTAACTTTGTTTTTAAATATTTCAACACTAGTATAAGTATGTTACAACTTACAAGCTATCTCATAATCGATCCAAAATTAACTAAAAGGATTTATTTTAATTATAAAGTTGTTGAGTTTATCAAAGTTAATTATATATATAATCATGAAAAAATTGTCTAAATAATCCACTTTTTTATCAATAGCTAAATAACCTTTTCAAAATTTTATTGCTTATATAAGTTATTTATTCTGTAACAATTTCATGATTTCAAAACTGTCATTTATACTTAAATTATTTGATTAAGATAAAAAAAAAAACTCAAAACAGTTTAAAAATTATTTGTATATAAATTATTTAAAAATTATACTTAAATATTCATTTGCCTTTAGTTGTCCATGTGATAATATTCTATATATAAAATTTAAAAAATGTGTATAAGATTCTTGTTTCAAAGGGTTTTGTCAAGAGTTGGGTTCATGTTGAATGTTTTGGGATAGAATTAAGCTTTATGCCAAACAAGCTGAGAGCAAGAGACATGTAGTTTTGATGGTCATATGTAATTGCAAACATCTTTGGAAGAGAACTTATGAAAAGTCTTTCTCTCAATGGACCTTACCAATGCATCAGAGTGTGGTTGGATAGGCAAGGAAGAGATAAACTCATAGAGCTAAAGCTGCCTCTCAGATCTCGCATGTGGTAAAACCCAACAATTTCCAAAGATTATGTCATTGACAAGAGAAGATAAAGAGATTAACTTATTTATAGAAGTTGAGTTCATGTCTTGATCACTTTAAGGGTTCTTTTAGTTTGTAGTTTGAATTAAAACCTTACAAATACATCTCATGATGTCTAGGTTTTGAACAAAAGCTGAGATGTTATTGAAACCCTAGGAATAGCTTTCAACTCTTCCATCATTGTCTCTTCGTCTTTCTCTTCATCTTCAGATGTATCTTCATCTTCATCTTCATCTTCATCTTCATCTTCATCTTTCTCTTCAGGTTTCAAGATAAACTTTAGAGAGATTGTGGCGGTCTTTAAACACTTAGAAGTGGTTAGAATGTATTCTACCAATTCTTTTTCTTCTTTTCTTCCTCCATAGTCTATCAACTCAAACATCTCCAAACTTGATGATAAACATTCAGGATCCGAGATCCTTTGGCTCCACCAAACAGAGGCCTTAGGTGGTCGATCAGTGAATTCCTAACAAGTAACAATAGCTATTAATACACATTAAACAACACATTTCAACTTAGGTTAATTAGTGAGACAAATAATCTTGATAAACCAGTTCCAATAAACAAGGAACTTCCACTATGAACTTTTTCACATTGTCATTTTTTCTACGTCGCACGTCCAAACTCTTGAGAACAGGGCAGATTGATAAGAACCTAATGAGAGAATCTTCGTATTAGGTTAAGCATTGTAAGTGATGGGAGGCTTGCGTTACAAGGAACATCCACTAGAATAAAGAGTCTTGGGTAAGCTGGTTGGATCTGTGGCCAAGTGAAGGTCTAGTTGTAGCAAAGACACGTGGCGATCAACAGCTTTTGTAATCCACTTTATGATATCGATATCATTAGGGCATCGTGGACCAAGTTCTATTAACAATACTTTTAAGACAGGTGCTTTGTGGAGTTGCATTGACTTGTTAAGAAACCACCAAACACTCTTATTTCTCTCATCATCATCATCATCATCACCATTGGTTTCTATGTAGTCAAGTTTTGTTAACATCGTCCAAATAAAACGCCATCGTTTAGACAAAAGCATGGTGGTTACAGCATCTTTAGTTGGGAGATAACTGAGTATACTCACAATCAACTCTTCAGGTAAAGCACTGATCATGTCTTCACTTCTCCTCCCATAATTGTTAGCTTTTTCTAGCATCTTCACATGACAAAACCCTAAAGGAATCACAGTGATACGATCCTTAAGTAGAGATGGGCCAAGTTGGGTTTGTTCACTAAACTATCTCTTATTCTAAATAGGAAACCTAAATTGTAAATAGTTTATTTTTAAGTTAAAATCACTATTTGTTGACAAAAAAGTTAAAATCACTATTTAAAATTTATAATCTTTTTGTTTTTATTTATATAGTTTCTTGTATATCGCCTATTTTTAATAAATAATTAGAAGCTTAGATTTAAATTTTTATTATATTATCAACTTTAATTATCTTTTACATTGAAAATTATAAATTTACTTTAATATTTATTTGTGTCGGAAATTGTAAAATTTCTAATTTTCTTTTATTATTAACTTTAACTTATTTTATATGTTAACATTTGTAAAATTTCTTTATTTATATTTTACATATATACCATTTTTACATTTTATTATTATATTTATTATAGAAATTAATATTTTTACATAGATTAAATATGACAATTTAATTTTATATGATTTTAGAAAAATTAACTTTTATATTTTTATAAAATTACATGCATCAATAAAATAGGCTTTTTAAATCCTATATAGACCTTAGAGCTTATCTAAAGGTCTTAATTACCTTGATGTAAGCTTATGTAAAGGTCCAACTGTATTCATCCATTTGGGTTTTAATTTAACAAAAATGATTGGTCAACTAAAAAACAAAATTTTAATTGTTTAAACATAAATATAATTAGTAGTAAATATATTTTTCAATTCTTACCTGGATTATCGCTAGTTTTATTTTTTTATTAATATAGAAAAATAATTTGCTATCAAAGTGTATTGAATCGGAAAAGTTTTCAAAGTAGACTAATTATTTTCTATTTTAAGTTTTTCATATACATGTTTACGGATTATCTTGTATTCTTTTCTTAAAAAAGAAAATAAAATTCTTTATATAGAAGAACTCGATTAGTAAACTCATAAACTATTTCATCTATACAAACAAAGCAGATAAACAAACTTAAAAGAAAAAGAAAAATGGCCAAAAGAGTAAATAATGCTATATTCGTCGTTTATCTCGTGGTTTTTCTATTTATTTCAACAGGTAATCTATATTATAATATATAAATTTTACAAAAATCTCAAATTTTTTGTTTTATATGCATGTGTTACTATGTAGTGCTTAAATAATTTCAGTCATTAACATTTTAAAAACTTAAACCAAAACATGTTTTTTATTATAACCAGCAAATGCAAATCAATGTTTTAATTGAGGTAAATGTTTACATTTTATAAATATATATTCTATAAAAACGTTGAAAATTTACATTTATGATGTTTAACAAATAAAGAAAAAGAATATATATCTAAAATACAAACTATATTATATTGAAGACATGGTCTGTCCAACTATTTTAGTTGGAGTAGACGAAAATTTGTTTTTTATCCAAAATATGTCTAAAAAATATTTTTATATCTAATATTTATTTTCAACCTCATAAAACAAAATTTTAAATTATACAAAAATAAAAAAATTAGTTTTATAAAAAAACATATAAAATACAAAAATTTGAATTTAAAATATATTACTATACTAAAAATCTTTAAAAAATATCCATAATCTAGTGGATGCCATAGACGACAGTCTAAATAAGACCTACAACAGAAGAGGGTATGACACATACCCCACTCTAATTTGATAATTTTTTTTAATAATTAATATTAAACTTATTTAAATATCTCTAAACAAAGTATTAATTATAAAATGTGTTCCATATTAAAAATGAGTTTAGATCCGCCCCTGCTTACCCTCGAGATCGAGCTGATAGAAGAATGTATTTTTAATTGAAATATAATTTAGTCTGAAATATACACTTCCTATCAAAATATTATCTAATTTTTTTTCACAATCTATCACTATGTCATTAGGTATACAAAATGGTAAAGTATATTGTAAGGGTAATGCACCACCACCTTTTGATAATTGTAAATTCAAAGGCCCTATTCCAGAAGCAGACGAGAAATGTAATAGCAAAAAAGATAATGCAATGTGCTTAAATACTTGCACTAAAACAATCAAGTCTAGAGATGGCAAATGTTTACCAGATCCAAAGACCAAAAAATTAGCATGTTATTGCTATCGCATGAAAGGTTGCACTTGATGGTACTAAAATAGACATTGGCTTCTATTATATATTTATATATTTATATATATACTATTAAAAGAGGAGTATAAAAATTGTGTGTATTAACCAAATATTCTAAATTATAACTTTGTATCCAAACAAAATCAATTAATTAATATTTAAGTATTTAATTAGAAGAAAGTCAACTAAAGAAAATATTAAGATCAATAGTATTTAATGTTTACATAATATATTGTTAGATTTTAATTATATTATATTGATTTAATAATTATGCAAATTTCCAAATTAATTGATACTAACAATAAATATGTTTTTCTTTAATCACAAATTATTAAATGTAAAAGTAGCATATATAAAATGTACATAATATTTACTATAAATATGGAAGACATTAATATCATATATATAATATAAATGTATAAATACCATATATAAAATGTAAAATTTACGTCATATCATTATGCGTATATTCTATGTATTTCTTTAGTTATAAACAGTTAAATGTAAAAATTTCATATATATAAAATCATTGAACTCATGTAGGCAACGTAATATACGTTAGTCAAATCCAATCAACACGCAATATTTGGCATTTAATATAATTAAATATTTAAGATTGATAAAGAAAATTTCTAAAAAAACCCTATATTTTCCAAACGCTATATATATGATCATTGTATTCACTTTTTTATTCATCATCCAAGTCTTCCAAACTTTTAATCAAAAAAATTATATAAAATCAATGGGCGATTCATTTGCATATCTTAGGGACTTGCGTCCATATAAAACATCTTGGAGAATTCAAATTAAGATCTTCATTCATTGAGGCAATATATAACTAAATCTAGAGAAACTTTGGAATGCATCTTTGCCGATTCACATGTAAGTATTTATTTTTTTCTTCTATTCATTTAATATCTTTTGATTCATCCAATAATATAATTTTTAATTTACAGGGTACAAAAATCTATACCTCTATTAATAAAAATCTGATCGTACGGTATGCCAATCAAATGGTTGTAGGCGACTGGAAATTTATTGAGAATTTCGGTTTTAACTCATGCGTGTGGACAATATAGACATACTTCACATGTTTACAAAATTAATTTTTTAAACTCCACACATGTGAGTGTGTCTAATTACGTGAGTGTTTCTAAGTATCTCTCATTAGCAGTATTTTCTCTAATTTTAACTGATCATATTAATTCAAGCATCTTAGTAGGTGAGTTATCATATTTTTTTTAAATATTTTTTTTATTTAATTTTAACATGAGTCATTTAACATTAACATCAAATTTATTGGTTTTTGTTTTTAGATGTTATGGGTGAAGTTATCAATTTTGGATGTGTAGAAAAACTAGAATCTCAGAATAAATCAGTCAAAAAATTGATTTGGAACCAAGGGATGAAAAATATTTGCTCTACTAACCTATATACTTTACATTATCATCAATTTTTGTACATTTTAAATTTTCATATATATAAAAAACATTTTAATACATTGTTTGTAGTGATAAGAGAATGCCAGTAACTTTATGGGGGTAAGTTTGTCGAACAAACTGTATAAGCTTGTGAGGATGCTTTCTCATACAAACTACGCATAATATGTGTATTAAGATTTGCAAAAATCAAAGCATACAAAGATATGATAACTCAAAGTACTAATCAAATTGAAATATTAATTATATTATTGGGATCGGATGAAGATGTATTATTTGATGTCCTTTTGGTTTTATAGACACTAGGAGTGTATCAAACTCATTTGATGCAACACAACTTAGTGTTAATTATTTATATAAACTTAGATTTTTGATTGCTTTAATTATTTATATAAACTTAGATTTTAACATTTTTAACTTTTTTACGGTCTTATTTAGCCTTCCAAATGATGGCTTAACAATCAGTTTCAATAGAAACAGACCAAATCGCCAACTCTTTAATCAAAATGAACCATCTTATGCTGAATATGAGCAAAAAACTATTGCTCAACTCAAGGATTATTTTGAGGTAGTTTTAATTTACATGCTATGATGTTATTTTAATATTTAAATTATTTTAGATTTTGCTAACCAAAAAGTAATTTTTAAATTGTAACATAGGTTGAAAACATTTTTTACCAATTCCCTTGTGTGATTCCTGTTGAATCGGAAATGTTTTCAAAATTGACTATTTATATTTCTTATTTTAAGTTTTTCATATACATATTTACGGATTGTTTTTTCTTTCTTAAAAAAAGAAAATAAAATTCTTTATATAGAACAACTAGATTAGTAAACACATAAGCTAATTTATCTATACAAACAAAGCAGATAAACAAACATAAAAGAGCAAAAAAATGGCCAGAAACGTAAATAATGCTATATTCGTCGTTTATTTGGTGGTTTTTCTATTTATTTCTACAGGTAATCTATATTATCATATATGAATTTTACAAAAATCTCAATTTTTTTGTTTTATATGCATGTGTTACTGTGTACTGCTTAAATAGTTTCACAATCATTAACATTTTAAATATTTAAACCAAAACATGTTTTTATTATAACCAGAAAATGCAAAATAATGTTTTAATTGAGGTAAATGTGTACATTTTATAAATATATATTCTATATAAACATTGAAACATTTACATTTGTGATGTTTAACAAATAAAGAAAAAGAAAATTGACTATTGTTGTAAAGTATATACACAAATGATAAAGTTGACTATTTAAACAATCTATATATATCTAAAATACAAACTATATTATATAGAAGAGAATACATCTCCAACCATTTTGGATGCCGTAAACGAAATTTGTTTTATCTAAAATATGCCCAAAAAAATATTTTAATATCTAGTATATATTTTTAATACATAAAATAAAATCTTACGTTATAAAAGAAATTAAAAAAATTAGTTTTATATTAAAAATTGAATTTAAAATATATTACTATAATAAAAATATTTAAAAATGTCCATACTCTAGTAAATGTCCTATACGACCGTCTAAATATCTTATCTTTCGGGACCATGCCTGATAGAAGAATGTATTTTTAATTGAAACATAATTTAATCGGAATTATACATTTCCTATCTAAATTTTCTTCACAATCTATTACTATGTCATTAGGTATACAAAATGGTAAAGTATACTGTAAGGGTAACACCACCACCTTATGATCGTTGTAAAGCACAAAGCAAGATTCCAGGAATACATGAGAAATGTAATAGCAAAAATGGTAATGCAGAGTGCTTACGTATTTGCACTAAAAGAGAAAGGTATAGAAATGGTAAATGTATACCAGATCCAAAGACCAAAAAATTAGCATGCTATTGCTACCGCATCAAAGATTGCACTTGATGGTAATAATATAGGCATTGGTCTTATACTCCTAAAATATTATGCAAATTTATTTTTAGTATATTATTAGTATACTAGTCAAATATGTGTTAAGTATTAAGTATTTCTAGTATTTAAATTTTATTTTAAAATTTAGTATTTTATATATTAAAAATAGAATACACAATAGTATAAAGTTATAAAATAGGTATTGGCCTTATACTCCTAAAGTATTATGAAAATTTAATTTTTAGTATACATATTAGTAATCTATGTATTTTAATGAGATTTTTCTTTACTTTCATATATTTTAATATAATAGTATTTAAAAATTTATTTAAAAAATTATTATTTTTATATTAAAATAATTTTATTTAAAATTTTATTAGACAATAGTAGATATTTTATAGCTTAGAATAATGCAAAATTTATCTTTCTGAATTGAAAATAGTATTTTATTTATATTATCTTTATTTGATTACAGAATTTATTTAAATTTCACTTATAACACATATTTTTACCTCAAAAAACTATATAACTAATTTATTTTTGTTTTCTTTTAGATCTCTTAATCTTTTGACAGAGTTCCGGACCTCTTGTATCAGGAGCTAGCAAATCACATCCTTGTTCATGAATATTCTTGTTCCATCAACTACTTAGCATTTAAAATTGTGTGTGTGTTTTTTTTTCTTTTTTTTGTGTGATTTATTTATGGATTATGCATGCAATAATAATGAAGTAATAAATAGTAGCTTATGTACTCATCACTAAATAAGAATGATGATAAGTTTATTTTAGTTTTTTGTATCTTAACGACATTATTTTATAGAAAAAATCTTTAAAAACAATAGAATTTAGATTTTTGTTTTTTGTTTTTAGTGTAATAGAATTTTTTTGACATAGTATATCATTAAATAATATTTAAAGTTAATTTATACATTCTCTATTTTAAAATAAGAAACATTGAAGTTTTTTCACACAACATTAAGAAACCATATTAAAATTTTGATTCTACCATTTATTAACATACTACATGAATCCATCTCTTTGCTTAATACATTACAAAATAAGATTAAACATAAAATTTATCTAAAATTTAGATTAAAGATCATAAATGACAATTATTTAATGACTAGATTTGTCAATCACCACCAACTTGATCTTCAATGATCAATTCATCAACTCCACATTCCTCAAAACTGAATCATAATCACAATATAATGCAAACAAAAGAACCATGTCAAATTATTATTTCAGTTTAAATCTAATATTACTTGGCATACTATACTATATTTAGAGGAGGTGAACCTAACTTAACTTTTCACTAGTGAATCTTTCCCTATCAAATTCAAATATATATATTGTACTAAGACTTATAAATAATGAGATTCATTTAAAGTAAAATTTGTTTCAAGTCATGAAAAATGCTTATGTAAGTTGGATATTTTGTTATTTATTTTATTAATCTTGAGTAGTAAATATAGTGTTGTGTTTGGTAAATAAATATGGGTTAAATGATATATTTAGATTTTGTCATTAAATTTTAAAGAATTATAATTGATAAAAATAAATAATTTAGTATTTAAAATTGAAATTTTAATAATAAATATATTCTCTATTCTAATGGGGATCTATGCTAATATATATAAAAATTAAAAATTTTTTTACTAAAACAAAAATTTTATTTTAGGAAAACCTCTTGTGTATTCTATTTTAATCGGAAAAGTTTTCAAAGCAGACCGATTCTTTCTCCTATTTTATGTTTTCCATTTGTATGCTTACTGATTATTTCGTGCTTTTCTTCTTTAAAAAGGTTTAAAAAATTCTTTATATAACAATTGGATTATTAAACACAACTATTTTATCTATACAAACAAAGCTGAGAACTAGCCAAAAAGATAAAAAATGACCAACAATGTAAATGGTTCTACATTTATCGTTGTTTTGGTGATATTTTTTATTTATTTCAACAGGTAATATATATTATAATATATAAATTTTACAAAACTATCAAATGTTTTGCTTTATATGCATGTGTTACTGTGTAGTGCTTAAATAATTTCAGTCATTAACATTTTAAATACTTGAACCAAAACATGTTTTTTATTATAAACAGAAAATACAAATTAATGTTTTAATTGAGGTAAATATTTACATTTTATAAATATATATTCTATAAAAACATTGAACATTTACATTTATGATGTTTAACAAATAAAGAAAAAGCTATTGTTTTAAATATATACAAAAATGATAATATTGACTACTTAAACAATCTAAAATATAAACTATATTATATAAAAAACAGAGCCGGTTCAACTATTTTATATGCGGTAGACGAAAAAACTTTTTAATCCAAAATATGCCCAAAACAATATTTCAATATCTAATATATATTTTCAAACTCATAAAACAAAATTTTAAATTATAAAAAAAATAAAAAAATTAGTTTTAAAAAATCATATAAAAAATTTCAAAATTTGAATTTAAAATATCTTATTATACTAAAAAAATCTTACAAAAATACTCCTAATCTAGTGGATGTCCTAAACGACCGCCTAGATAACTTACCTGCAGAACCGGACCTCATAGAAGAATGTATTTTTAATCTGAATTATACATTTCCTAATCTAATTTCTTCACAATGTATTTTTTTCGTGATTATCTAATGGAATAAGAATGTAATAACAATATATGATAACTTATGTACATGTTACTAAGTTAAGAATGAATATAATCTTGTTTTAGATTTTGTATGTTAAGGACATAAATTTTATAGAAAGATTATTTAATATTGATAGAATTTATATTTTTTTAGTGTAATAGAATTTTGACAAAATATATCATAAATAATATTTATCCCAAAGACAATATATACTTCTTTGTTTTTAAATAAGTAACAATTAGTATGAAGAAAAACAAACATTTGTTGTTATTCACACTACAAGAAGAAAACCTATTAAAACTTTTATTCTACCCTTTATTAAGATATTACATTAATTCATCTCCTTTATTAATACATTAATAAATAGGATTAAAAATGAAAAATCTAAAATTTTCATTAGAAATCTAAATTTTGCATTAAAAAAAAAACTAAAATGATAAGTCTTGTTTGTGTAAAACATTATAAAATAGACACCAATTGTTTATTGTGTAATGCAACTAAGAGATAACTAATCTTTACAGATTTAAAAAATAGTATTTTTATCTCTTAATATAAAATATGTTAAATTTTGATCATAACATTGATCTTTACTGCAAAAACATATAAACAGTTTATTTTTGTTTGCCTTAGCTAGATCCCTAAAACTTATGACACAGCTTTGCAACCTCCTTTTATCACAAGCTGGAAATTTACATCCTTGTTGATGAATATTCATCTTTCAGTGGACTAGTTAGCATTTATTATTATGTTATTTTCTAATAATCAAGCAATCAATAGTAACTTGTGTATTCATCACTAAATAAGAATAACTATATTTAAATTTTTATATCTTAACGACATAATTTTTATAGAAACAATATTTAATAATGACAGACTTTAGATTTTTTTTGTTTTTGATTTTAATGTAATATAGTTTTGATAAAGTATATCACTAAATATAATTATAGAATTGAAAAATGAAATTTTAATTTTTAAATATAAACATAATTAATTGTAAATATATTTTTGTGCTTACTAGGGTACTTTACCAGTTTTATAAAAAACAAAGAAACAAACTATTTACTAATATAGGAATTGTTTTTTACGACAATCTCTCATGTGATTCCTTTTGAATCGGAAAAGTTTTAGAAACAGACTAATTCTTTCTTCTATTTTTAAATTTTACTTATACATTTTTACGGATTGCCATGTGATTTTATTTCTTAAAAAGAAACTAAAATTCTTTATATAAAAGAATGGATCACTAAACACTATGTTTATCTACACAAACAAAGCAGATAAATAAACAAAAAATGGTTAACAGCGTAAATATTACTACACTCGTCGTTATTTTGGTAATTTTCCTGTTTATTTCAACAGGTATGTCATAAAATTGTTGTTTGTTGTGTTTTAAATATATATCTACTGTCTATTTGTTTTTGGTAAATATATGTATTGTCTATTTGTTTAAATAATTTACAACATTTGACAATTTATATACTTAAACCAAAAAATTTATAAGTTATAATCAGAAAATGCAAATTAAAGTCAAAAATTAATATTTTAAACTTTTAAATATATATATTCTATAAGAACATTGAAGGGTGAAATATATGTTGTTTTTATTATATAAAAAACATTTACTAACTATAAAAAATCACTTGTAAATACATGTTAAAGATGACTAGTTAAACAAACCATATCTAAGTCAAACATATATATGTTTTTTTATAATTTTGATTGAAATTAAATTCCTCATTTTTTATCAAAAATTATCTGAATATTTCTTCATAATCTATCATTATATCATCATCAGGTGAAGTTTACTGTAAGAAAGCAGCAGCAGCACCACCTGGTGAGGATCAGCAATGTAAGAAAATACCACAGAAAGTACCACCTGGGACTTGTAGTAACAAAAATGGAAATGATTTGTGCGCAAAGTATTGTCTGAGGATATATAGGTATCCATTTGGGACATGTCAACCAGATGCAGAGACCAAAAAAGTATCATGCCATTGTTTCGTCAAAAAGTGTTGATGATGCTGGTAATTAAAAAGTATTTACTTTATATTAAGCAAATTGATTATTAGTATTTTATTGTTAAAAAAATAAAATTATTTCATATGTTAAGAAAATAGTATTAATTATTATTGGGTTTTATAAATTTTATTATTTATTATACTTTGAAATTTAGTATTTTATATATTATATTGTAAAGTTTTAAAATAATAATTAAATTATTATTTTAGAATTTAAAAATAGTATTTTTTATCTCTAATTTTTTATACAATATGTTAAACTTAGGTTATAATAATAGATATTTTTACTGCAGAAAATATTTAAAACAGTTTTTTTTTTTTTTTTT
>KE156850.1:71244-85052 GCA_000411055.1 Leavenworthia alabamica
TTGTGGTTAAATTATATTATAAGTGATTTTTTTTTATCTCCATATTTTTTTAACTCCATAATATATAATCATGCCAATGCTATATAATAGAAGGGTGTCCATGATGGTAATTAAAGTGGCATTTACTGTAGACCTCTCAATATATTAAGCAATTTGATTTTCGAGTTATTTTATTGGTATATTTGTAATTTTTTTTATTTTTCTTTGATATTTATTTACTTTGATATTTCATTTCATATATTAATAACATAGTATTAATTATTTTTAATATTTTACAAAATTATTTTAGAGTTAGTCTTTACAGATTAAGAATATTTTTAATTAAAATTAGATTAAAAATAATATGAAGTTATATTTTATAGCTTAAAGATAATTGAAAATAGACTTATTATCTTTATTTTATTATAAAATATGTCAAAATATATAAAATAATTTATTATTCTTTGCCTTACATCTCTAAAACCTATGGCATGGCTCTGAGATCACATTCCATCAGAAACTTGAAAACCATACCCTTGTTGATAATTATTCTTGTTCAGTTCAATACTTAGCATTTATTATTGTGTGTAGTTTTTTCGTGATTATCTAATGGAATAAGAATGTAATAACAATATATGATAACTTATGTACATGTTACTAAGTTAAGAATGAATATAATCTTGTTTTAGATTTTGTATGTTAAGGACATAAATTTTATAGAAAGATTATTTAATATTGATAGAATTTATATTTTTTTAGTGTAATAGTATTCTTAAAACTATATAATAAATAATATTTAACCCAATGACAATATATACTTCTTTGTTTTTAAATAAGTAACATTTAGTGCTTTTCACAGTACATGAAGAACACCAATTAAAATTCTATTCTACCCTTTATTAACATATTACATTAATTCATCTCTTTTATTGATACATTAGTAAATAGGATTAAAAATAAAAATAAAATCAAAAAATTTCATTAAAGATATAAATTGTGCATTAAAAAAGCTAAAATAACACTTAATTTAAAAAAAGTAATAAGTCTTGTTTGTGTAAAACATTGAAAATAGACACTAATTGTTTATTGTGTAATGCAACTAAGAGATAACTAAAAAATAAAAGAGAAGTAAAATGTCGTAAAAATATGAATATAAAAGAACATGTCGTAAGTAGTAACGAATTATAATAGAGATCGTACGAAAGTGTACTACTAAAAAGAGTCTTAACAATGGTAACAAAAGAGTCATTCACCTTGTATCTCCCCCAAATATTAGGCAAATTGAATTTTTAGTATTTATTTGTATACTAGTAAAATATGTATTTTACTGTAATTTTTTAATTGAAAATTTATTTCATATATTAAGAATAGTGTTAACTATTTTATAATTTTTATTTTAAATTTTATTATTTATAAATTTAAATGAAATTTTAAAAATAGATTTTATAATAGATAGTTATATTTATAGCTTAAAATAATAATAAAACTATCTTTACAAATAGTATTTGGTATATCTAATTAATATAAAATATGTTAAATTTTAGTTATAACAAAGATCTTTAATGCAAAAAACATATAAACAGTTTTCACAAAGTATATCACTAAATATAATTATTGCATTAAAATTGAAATTTTAATTTTAAAATATAAATATATCTAATAGTCAATATATTTTTATGCTTACTAGGTTACTCTACTAGTTTTATGAAAAAACAAAAAAAAACAACTCTTTACTAATATAGGAATTTTTTTTACAACAATCCTTTGTGTGATTCCTTTTTTGTGTGATTCCTTTTTTTTAAACTACACTCGTCGTTATTTTGGTGATTTTTCTTTTTATTTCAACAGGTAATCTATATTTTAATATACAAATCTCATAAAATTGTTGTGTTTTAAATATATGTGTACTATCTAATTCTTTAAATAATTTACAATATCTGACATTATATAGACTTCAACCAAAAAAGTTTATTAGTTATAAAATAAAACAATGCAAACTAAAGTCAAAATTAATTTTTTTTTTGATAATTAAAAATTAATATTTAAAAAATATATATTATATAAGAAAATTGAAGGATTAAAATATATGATGTTTTATTGTATAACAAAAACTGATTATGTAAAAAAAATCACTTGTAAATACATGTTAAAGTTGACTAGTTCAACAAACTATATCTAAGTCCAAAATATATATGTTTTTTTTATAATTTTGAATGAAACTAAATTACACATTTTTTATCAAAAATTATCTGAATATTTCTTCATAATCTATCATTATATCATCAGATGAAATTTACTGTAAGAAAGCACCAGCACCACCACCTGGAGATGATTGTAAGAAAGTACCACACAACAAAGAACCACCTGGGACTTGTAGTAAAAAAAATGGTGATGAACTGTGCAGAATTAGTTGTCGGACAAAAGATGTGTATCCGCTTGGGAAATGTCTACCAAATGCAGAGACCAAAAAATTATCATGCCATTGTTTAGTCAAAAAGTGTTGATGATGCTGGTAATTAAAAGTATTTACTTTAGACCTCTAAAATATTAAGTAAATTGATTATTATTATTATTTTATTATTATATTAGTAAAATATGTATTTGAGTATGATTTTTTCTTTACTTTAAAATTTTATTTCATATATTAAGAAAATAGTTAATTGTTATTGTGTTTTATAAATTTTATTTTTAAATTTATTATTTATTATACTTTGAAATTTAGTATTTTTTATATTATATTGTAAAGTTTTAAAATAATAATTAAATTATTTTTTAGATTTAAGAATAATATTTATTATGTCTAGTTTTTTTGTAATATATGTTAAACTTAGGTTATAATAACAAATACTTTTATCAGAAAATATTTTTTTTGTTTTTTTTAAATCTCTATAACTTTTGGCATGACAGTGTGACCATCTTCCATCAGAAACTGGAAAACAAGATCCATGTTGATGAATATTCTTGTCTAGTCGACTATTTAGCATTTATTGCGTTTTTTTTTAATAGAATAAACATATAATAATCATGATATAATCAATGGTAAGTTATGTGCTTATCATTAAATAAGAATGAATATAAGTTTATTATAATTTTATAGAAACAATATTTAATAATGATAGAATTTAGATTTTCTGTTATAAAACTTTTGATAGAGTATATCATTGAATAATATTTAAACCTAAAGATAATATTTACATGAGAACATGTCATAACTTGTAAGTAGTAATGAATTACAAGGAAGGTCATACAAAATGGAGTTGGTTATTTGAGAAACTGTCCAAGATTCTCCATTTGTTTTTTACTCAATGTTGAACAAATACGAAATTGAATCCTCACAATAAAAAAGAAAAAAAATTCTACCTCAAAATATTGTTTTCTATATTTAGCCATTTTCAATATAAACCATTTTTATAAAAAGAAATATATAGTTGTGTGAACTATTTTTAGTTGGTAATATATATCACAATTAAAAATATTTTTGATTATATATAGAAAGTGCAAAACCCTATATATTGTGATCTCAAAGTTGACAATAAACTCAAAGTTGACAATAAAATCATAATATCAAAAATGGAATCTAAGAGATCATGTTCCTCTTCTCTACTTTTGATTACCATCATGGTCATTTTCATCATCTCTGGTTAGTCCCTTGATATAAGTATTGGTCTTAAAATTTTTGCACAAATTATTATTTTATGAACTAATAAATAAGTTTAAAATTTCGTGTTGGATATATCGATATCCGAATTTTAATGCAAAATCGAAGTTGGATATTCAAAATATTCAAATATAGTTTAATAGAAAAAAAATATTTACCATTTTAAAACAAATACTTTAATTTTATCTGATGGTACATTAATTCATTTTATTTTCAAATAAATACAATAGTTAGTTTGCCCTAGACTAATTAGGAGGCTATATTGAACTTGACTTTTTGAGTGATTTGATTTTAGTGAGATTTGAGATGATTTTTTTGAATTTTGATAAATTTGAAATTTTGTTGTTAAATTTTCTGAAATTTCATTTAAAACAATGAGATTTTGATTTTTTTTATTTTTAACAAAAAAATCCCTAACAATCTCATCTAAAATTTAAAATCAAATTCTAATATCATTTCCAATAACAGTAAATTTTAATAATTTTTTCAAAATCACTAATCTAATAATATTAAATATTAATAATTATTTTAAAATTAATCTTCCAATAATACATAATTTATGATTTTAAATCAAATCATTTAAACTATCTAAAGATCTAGTTGAATAAATCCCTCTTAGATTACATGAATATATTCTAACACTTGTGTGTTTTTGCAGGACCAAAATCAGTGAATGCAGAATGCAAACATCCTGTTGGACCATATACAGACTCATGTTTTACAGATTGTGTATCTGGAAAATATGGAATTAATTATGAATCTGCTTTTTGTAGACGTGACCACACTGGAACTTGTAAGACATGTTGCTGTGAGCTAATCAACGAGTAAGTGTATTGGTTACAACAAATGATTTATTGAGAAAGAGAAATAAATAAATATTGTATTATTATATTTTATAATTTGTACTTTGTTGGAGTATGTGACTCTATTCTTTGGTTCCTATGTAAAAACCAAGAAACACTAACGAATCATCCTTCTAAATTATTACTAGGTATCTGCATGATGCACATGTTTAATTTTAATCTTTTAATGATATCTTTGTAATAATTATATAAATATGCAAAAAATAAAAATATAATAACTATAATGCAATTTTATAGAAATTAAAAAAAACTCATAAATGTTCATAATTAGGGCTTAGAACTACAAACATGTAGAGTGTTTTCATGTATGTATAAGGTTATATCTTACATGCATTAATACAAACTTCGAAGCTTCGACACTTTTATCTGTTCGAACTCGAAGACATAAGAAAAGATTTAAACAAAAAAAAAGAATACTTCACCTATAACAAATGAACATTGTCTTAAATACCAAATAAATTGTCAATAACATCAAAACTCAAAATCTAAAGAATTTACAAATACGCAAAATCAAAAGTAATTTAAAATAGAGAAATTTCCTTTAACAGTATCAAATGTAATTTTTTGGACAAAATTACATTAATTTTTTAAGTGGACATAAATACCATTTTTTATTATAAATTATATTTTATTATAAATTACATTTTTAATAAAAATATTTTATTTATTTATTTAATGTTAGGGTTTAATATTTAATATTTACATTTAGTATTTATTATTTAGGGGTTAGAGTTTAGTATTTATGGTTAGGGTTTAGTATTTAGTGTTGGGGTTTAGTATTTATTATTTAGGGTTNAATACCATTTTTTATTATAAATTATATTTTATTATAAATTACATTTTTAATAAAAATATTTTATTTATTTATTTAATGTTAGGGTTTAATATTTAATATTTACATTTAGTATTTATTATTTAGGGGTTAGAGTTTAGTATTTATGGTTAGGGTTTAGTATTTAGTGTTGGGGTTTAGTATTTATTAGTTAGGGTTTAGAATTTTTAATTTAGATATTAGAATTTAATTTTTAAGGTTAGGGTTTAGTATATAATGTTTGGGTTTAGTATTTATTGTTTAGAATTTATATAATTTGACTAAAATAAAATGTAATTTTTAATATAATTGAATTATAAAATAGTAATTTTGTCATAAACCAATTTTAGTGGTATTTATGGAATATAAAGTAAATTTAGTGATGTTTAAGAGAATTGCCTTTTAGAATAAAGAATAAATACAACAGAACAAATTAGAATATTAATGTTTTTAGTATGTGAGATTAAAAAAATTACAATCTATATTCTAATAAATTTTTAGGTTCAAAATATAAATATAAATTAGTAATAAATATGTTTTATACATGTATGAGGGTCTTTTGTTAGTTTTATTTTAAAGTAAAAAAATGCTTTTACTAAAATAGGAAAATAATTTGACAACAAACTTTTGTGTGATTCATGTTGAATCCTAAAAAAGTTTTCAAAGTAGACTGATTCTTTTTCTATTTTTAAGTTTTTTCATCTGCATGTTTAAGGATTTTTCTTGTGGTTTTGTTTAAAAAAAGAAAATTAAAATTCTTTATATAGAACAACTTCATTATTGATCACTTAAAACTATTTTATCTATATGAACAAAGCAGAGAGAAAGACAAAAAAATGGCCAACAATATAATTGATGCTAGATTCTTCCTTTGTTTGGTAATGTTCCTGCTTATTTCAACAGGTAACTTATAGTATAAATATAATATATATGAGAATCTCAAAAAAGTCTCAAATGCTATGTTTTAAATATGTGTTACTCTATAGTTTTAAATATAATTTCACAATCTTTAATATTATAAATACTTAAACCAAAATATGTTTATTAATTATAATCAGCTAAAGCATATTAAAATCAAATTTAATATTCTTAATTGAGGTATATATTCGCATTTTGTAAACAACTAAGTATATATTCCATAATAACATTAAACAGATAGATTTATGATGTTCTATAAAAAATTGATCATTTCAAAAAATTATTTGTAAAAATTATTTATCTAAATCCAAATCAGACTCAGTCATGAGGGTAGGCCATCTAGACTGTCGCCTAAAGCATCCACTAGATTGGAGTATTTTTTAAAGATTTTTAGTATAGTAATATATTTAAAATTTTAAATTTTAATAAGTTTTCTTTATAAAACTAATTTTTTAAATATAACTTAAGATTTTGTTTTATGGATTTAAAAATATATATTAGACACCAAAATACTTTTTATGCATATTTTGGATTTAAAAAAAATTCGTCTAAAATATATTGAATGCTTGAACTGATCCTAATCCAAACTATATATGATATTTTACTATATAAACCAAAATACTTTTTCATTAAAATTCGATTAAAATCGAATTATACATTTTCTATCAAAGATCATCTATATATTACTTCCTAATCCATAACTATCTCATGCAGAAATACAAAACATAAAAGTTCATTGTAACAACGTAGCAGTCGGAAAAGGGAATAAAGCACCACCACCAGCTAGGGATCGTTGTGAGAAAGTACCAAGCAAGAAAGCACCACCGGCGACTTGTAGTACTAAAGATGGTACCCCAAAGTGCAGAAACATATGTCGTGCGGATGATGGCTATCCACATGGCAAATGTCTCGTTGATCAAAAGACTAAGAAACTATCATGCCATTGCTACCTCGTTGAAAACTGTACTCCTAAATGATAATACAAGATGGATTCCACCTATAATATTTTATGGGAATATTAGTTAAATAAGTATTGTGGTGTTTTTTTAATTTGCTTTCAAATTTTATTTAATATATTATGAAATTAATATTAATTATTTCTAGTGTTTAAAAAAATAATTGTAAAATTTGGTGTTTATGGTATTAAAATAATTTTAATTATGAAGAAATTATAAAATAGTATGAATTTATATTTGTAAATTAAAATAATTTAATATTTATCTTCTTAGATTTATAATATTATTTATTTATAATTTATTATAAAATATGTTAAGTTATTTATAACATATATTTTACCAAAAAATATTGTTAAACATTTTTTTCTTAGTTTTAATATTAGATTATGCATATAATATAATAATGAAGTAATGGATGGTATCTTAGGTACTCATTATTAAATAAAAATGACTACAAGTTAACTGTTTTCATATATGCATAAGCTTATATGTTACATGCATTTCTAGCTAAGTGTGTATAAGCTTATATCTTACATGCATTAATACAAACTACGAAGCCTCTACACTTTTATCTGTTCGAATTCGTAGACAGAAGAAAAGACTGAAACAAAAAGAAAGAATATTTCACCTATAACAGAACATTGTCTTAAATATCAAATAAATTTTTAAATAACATCAAAACTCAAAACCTAAAGAATCTACAAAGACACAAAATCAAAAAGTAATTTAAAATAAGAATAAATACAACAGAACAAATTAGAATATGAATGTTTTTTAGTATGTGAGATTAAAAAAATTACAATCTATATTCTAATAAATTTTTAGGTTCAAAATATAAATATAAATTAGTAATAAATATGTTTTATATATGTATGAGGGTCTTTCGTTATTTTTATTTTAAAGTAAAAATATGCTTTTACTAAAATAGGAAAAGAATTTGAGAATAATGTTTTGTGTGATTCATGTTGAATCCGAAAAAGTTTTCAAAGCATACTGATTCTTTTTCTATTTTTAAGTTTTTTTCATCTGCATGTTTAAGGATTTGTCTTGTGATTTTGTTTAAAAGAAGAAAATGAAAATTCTTTATATATAACAACTTCATTATTAAACACATAAACTGTTTTATCTATACAAACAAAACAGAGAGAAATAAACAAAAAGTAACAAAAAATGGCTAACAATGTATTTGATGCTAGATTCGTCGTTTGTTTGGTAATATTTCTGCTTATTTCAACAGGTAATTTATATTATAATATTTGAATCTCACAAAAGTCTCAAAATATTAAGTTTTAAATGTATGTGTTATTCTGCATTTTTAGAAACAATTTCACAACCTTTAACATTATAAAAAGTTAAACCAAAATATTTATATCAACTATAATCAGCTAAAGCATATTAAAATCATATTTAATATTTTTAATTAAGGTATATACTTGCATTTTGTAAACAATTAGATATATATTGTGTAAAAACATTAAACAGATAGATTTATGATTTCTATAAAAAAGAACATTGAACATTGCATTGTAAAAATTATATATATAAATCTAAATCATATATGATTTTCAATATAAAACAATTAGGGCCGTACCTGAATTAAAAAAAGAGTAATTCCCTCTAATACCATCAAATGTATTTTATTGGACAAAATTACATTAATTTTTTATTTGGACATGAATACAATTTTTTATTAACAATATCTTTTTATTAAAAATTATAATTTTTTTATAAAAGTATATTTTTATTTAATGTTAGAATTTAATGTTTGAGTTTAGTATTTATTATTTAGGGGTTAGGGTTTACTATTTATAGTTAGGGATTAGTATTTAGTGTTTGGGTTTATTATTTATTATTTAGGGTTTAAAATTTTGATTTAGATATTAGAATTTAGTATTTAAGGTTAGTGTTTAATATATAGTGTTTGGGTTTAGTATATATTGTTTAGGATTTATATAATTTTCTTAAAATAAAGTTTAATTTCTAATTTAATTAAATTATTAAATGGTAATTTTGTATTAAATTAATTTTAGTGGTATTTATGGAATATAAACTAAATTTAGTGGTATTAAAGAAAATTGCCCTTAAAAAAAGATGAAGCAACCGTTTAGGATTTCCGTTTTTTTTTAACTTGCATTTAAAAAAATTTCGGTGCAAAAAAACCTATATAACAAGATCTCCCATTTTTAGTTTTGCCTAGAGCCCTTAAAATCTCATATTCGGTCCTGAAAATAATAGATCTTTCCACTAAATTTTGATTAAAGACTGAATAATACATTTTAGAACAAAAATCATCTATATATTTCTTTCTAATCCACAACTATCTCATGCAGAAATACAAAACACAAAAGTTTATTGTAACAATGTACCAGTGGGAAAGGGTAATAAAGCACCAGCAGCAAGGGATCCTTGTGAGAAAGTACCAAGCAAGAAAGCACCAGCTGGGACTTGTAGTACTAAAAATGGTAGCCCAGCATGCAGAAACATATGTCGTGCGGATGATGGGTTTCCACATGGCAAATGTTTAGTTGATCAAAAGACTAAGAAACTATCTTGCCATTGCTATCTCATTGACTGTCCTCCCAAATAAAGGATTCTTTCTTTTTTTTTTTAAACAAGAAGGATTCATTTATAATATTTTATGGTAATATTAGTAAAATAAGTATTGTGGTGTTTTTTTTTTATTTAGTTTAAAATTTTATTTAATAATTTATGAAATTAGTATTAATTATTTCTAGTGTTTTACAAAAATTGTTTGAAATTTGGTATTTTATGGATTGATATCATTTTAATTACAAGTAAATTATAAAATATTATTTTATTTATAGTTTAAAAAAATATTATTTATTTCTTATTTATTATAAATTATTTATAACATATATTTTACAAAAATATATATATTATTAAATATTTTTTCTTATCTTTAGTATTATAAAAATTTTGGCACGACTCTCCGACCAAATTCAATCAGGAAATGGAAAACCATTGTCTACTATTTAACATTTATCATTATGTGCTTATTCTTTTGTTATTTACTAATTGATTATTCATATAATATAATAATAAAGTAATCGATGCTATCTTATGTAGTCATCACTAATTAAATAAAAATGACTATAAGTTGATTTAGTTTTGAATCTTGACTACAAAATTTGTATATGAACAATCTTTAATAATGTTTTTTTATTTGTTTTTAGTTTAATAGAATTTTTGATACAATATATAGGTACATAATATTTACATTAATTCATCTCTTTTGGCTAATGCAGTATAAAATAACATGATAACTGAAAATTTATCTAAAATTCGCAGTTAAAACCTAAAATTACACTTAATTTGAAACAAATAATAAATCATAATTGTGTAATACATTACAAAATAGACATAAATTGTGAATTAAAGTAACTAAATAATAAGAGATAAATGAAGCACTTGAAGAAAATTCTATATCTGATTAGGGAGAATAGATTCCTAATATTGATTTTGAGTCAAATAGAGAAGAGGAACATGATTATTATAATTTTGTTATTTATTTAGCAATTTAACTGTTTTGTTAGTTTTTTTCTTTTATTGACATTAAAATTTTACTATATTATCAGTTTAGTTTTCATTGTTTATTCGATTAATATTTGATTATATTATATATAAATATAGTTATAAAAATTATCCATCGTATAAACAGCCATATATACTTCTATACAATGTCTTACCATATGTTTAGAGTATAGCATATTTTACCTTATGAGTGTTAGTTTTACATAAAAAATAAAAACACATTTTTTTGTAAAATAAGAATAGAATATGACATTAATCCCTTGTGTGATTCCTGTTGAATAAAAAATGTTTTTTCAAAAAGACTTATTCTTTCTCCTATTTTTAAATTTTCCAAATGCATGTTTAAGGTTTACCTAGTGTTTGTCTTCCTTAAAAAGGAAAATAAAATTATTTATAAAGAAAAATTAGATTATTAAAAATATAAACTATTTTATCTATACAAACAAAGCTGAGAGTAAACAAAAAAGAAGACAAAAAATGGCCAATAGTGTAAATAGTGCTACATTCGTCATTTTTTTGGTGATGTTCATGTTTATTTCAATAGGTAATCTATATTATAATTTATTAATATCATAAAAAAAAACCTCAATTGTTGTGTGTTAAATATATATGTTACTATGTATTTCTTTATATATTTTCACAATCCTTAACATTTTAAAAACCTAAACAAAATTTTTTTTATTAATTAATTACAATCAGCAAAATGCAAATCAAAGTTAAAATTAATTTATTTAATTGAGATATATGTTTACATTTTCAAATATATATTATACAAGAACATTGAAGAGTTAGATATATAATGTTTTCTTATATAAAAAAGCATTGATCAACTGTAAAAATACTTGTAAATACATACACAAATGTTAAATTTGACTAGTTAAACAATCTATATCTAAGTCCAAAATATATATAATAATTTCATATAAAATAATATATTATTTTATAAAATAATCTAGTTAAAATTAATATTTTTAATTAAGATATATGTTTCAATTTTCAAATATATATTCTATAAGAACACCGAAGAGTTAGATATATAATATTTTCTTATATATAAAAAACATTGAATCAATTATAAAAATCACTTGTAAATACATACACAAATGTTAAATTTTTGACTAGTTAAACCATTTATATCTAAACTCCAAAATATATATATATATATATAATATTTCATTTAAAATAATGTATTATTAGTTAAAATTTGATAAAAACTGAATTATACATTTTTCTATCAAAAATTATCTGAATATTTTTTTTTATGATCCATCAGGAATACAAAATGGTAAAGTTTACTGTAATAAAACAGCACCACCTGGAAAAGTTGACCGATGTACAAAATTACCAAGTCATATTCCAGCACATGAAGAATGTAGTAAAAAAAATGGCAATGCATTGTGCAATACTATTTGTCGTCAGAAAGATCGAAAGCCATTTGGTATATGTCAACTCAATCCAAAGACTAATAAAATAGCATGCTACTGTTACCTTACTCGAGGCTGCCCACCAAAATAAACATTTACGTTATATCGTAAAAATATTAAGCAAATTTAAACTTGGCCAATTCTGTTAAATACCACCAATTTAAGTTTAATTTTCACGAATACCATTAAAATCAATTTAAGACAAAATTACCATTTAATAACTCAATTAAATTAAAAATTATATTATATTTTTGAGAAATTACATAAAATTCAAACATTAAACACTAAACTCAACCACTAAATACTCAACCCAAACAATAAAAAACTAAACCCAACCACTAAATACTAAACCCTAACATTATAATTTTAATAAAAATAGTATTTATGTCTAATTAAAAATAATAATGTAATTTTGTCCAATAAACTATAAATGGTGGTACTAGAAGGAATTATTCTTTAAATTTTGGTATATGGTCAAATACAATTTTAATGTATTTTTATTTATTTTTATTTTTTATTTTATATTATTTTTTTTACAGAATTTTTATATTTTTGTTTGGGTCCATAAAATATGACAAGTCTATCATGTAGTTTATATATTTGTCACTAAACAAGAATGATAAGTTGAATTTAATTTAAAGTAAATAAAAATTACATTAAAATACATATTTTATTAAAATACAAATAAAATATTAAAAACAATAAATTTATATAATATTTTTTGAATTTAAGAAAATTACCATTTTAATAACCATTTGTTCAACATTGCTCAAAGTGATAGCAAAAGCATGATAATTGTTTAGTCTTTGGATCAGGTTGACATATGCCTTTTAAATATCTTTCTTCTCTACAAATACTTCTACTTATAAGGCTGCATCTTTTTTATTACATGTCCCTGGTGGCTGAGTCCTGCACTCCTGCTTGGATTTTTTTTTACAATATGAATTCTCTTCTGGTGGTGCTTTTTTACTGTATACTTTAATATTTTGTATTTCTGATAATATAAAAAATATTTAGATTATTTTTAAAGAGAATAATATTTTAATTTCAGTCAAATTTCAACTAAAATATACATTTTTTTATGTAAAGTTTATATATAATTTAGATTTTGATATAGATTGATTAATTTAGTCAAATTTTGCATGTGTGCATGTATTTATAAGTGATTTTTTACAATGGTCTATAAAACAGAATAAATTTAATTTTTTAATGTTTTTATAGAGAATATATTTACAATATATATAGGTATACCTCAATAAGCAATATTAATTTTTAATTTAGTTTGTATTTTTACTAATTACAATTAATAAGTATGTTTTCGTATAAGTCTTTAAATTGCTAATGATTGTGAAATTATTAAAAAAAATACATTTAAATACAGTAATTAAAATTTTGTAAAATTTTAAATAGGGCAATTCTCTTAAACACCACTAAATTTACTTTATATTCCACAAATACCATTAAAATTGTTTTAGGATAAAATTACCATTTACTTTTTCAACAAAATTTAAAATTAGATTTTATTTTGGAAAAATTATATAAATCTTAAACAATAAATACTAAATCCAAACACTATATACTAAACTCTAAGCTTAAATATTAAATTATAATTTCTAAATCAAAATTCTAAATTTTAAATAATAAATA